>CANXYC010775210.1:0-30285 GCA_948193065.1 Aleurites moluccanus | reverse complement strand
CATAGGATGATATATAGTTATCATGAAGTTATTTTATTCAAATATTCTACAATAATTTCATAAAAAATTTATCATTACTCAGGATGCGAGTTTTCTCTTGGCTTAGATCGGTCTCTCTATAGACTCTCAAGAGAGATTCATAACCCAGTCTATTTGACGAGCTAACTCTCTGCATTACTGCAACGTATGCAGCCTGCACCCATTGTTCGAAACATTAGGAAAATATGATGAGGAACACCAATATTTAATAGATATATTACGCTCAACAACCTTTCTTATATCAGGTGGAAGGAGTGGTGTATTTCTGTCATCAAAAAATGCATAAAATCTCCTACTCGCTTCATTTAGTGTCGGATCATGTCCATATACAGCAAGGGCAGTCAAAATTTCTCCTCTCAACAACGCATCAAGATGGCTTTCACCTTGTTTAGGATCCCAACCAAGTTTCCTGTAAATGGAATTCAAACATTGGAAAACGTTGGAAGACAATTTTTAAATCAGAAAGAAGATGATTTTGCTTAAAGAAATTGGAAAAGCTTACAATTTGCATTATAATTAGGAAATTGGAAGTGCATGTTGTTTGGACTTGTGTATATTTAACAGCTGTTTGCTAATGAAGGTCTGGCAGAACTAGATAATTTGATTCCATAAAATCAGAGTACCTTCAATCCTAAATCCTCCGGTAATTAGATAGGCCCCTATATGTAATTTCTTGCAGAATATAGGGTGAGGACATTAAATCTATTCAGTCATATTCATTCACCAGTATGTGACTAAATATATTCACAAATATGTAACTTAAAAATAGATAGTTCAGTTGTAACCCTAAAAAATATAAAGTATGATGTACTTTTCTTGTGAGAACTTAATTGCTAATTCTATTATCACAGGGAAATTGAAGATTTTATGCACAGAACTCCAATAGGGATCCAGCCTAGCTCTTCCAAAAAAAGGAATTGAGATTCAAAATGTCATTTATTTCCTCCCTTTTAACATGATATTTGCATTTTCTGAAAACACAAGTCATTTTTACAATTTCACCACTTGCCAGTACATAAAACTCTTATACACAAACACCACATCATACTATATCCTACTTAGAATTGACCTGAATTCATAACATAATGCATTATCATGTTTTAAAATAATACCTGTGTTCTAAAAACAAATCAAAATTACTTACTCTGCAGAATACTGGAAAAGAGTAATAAAAAATTGGTTTATGTAGTCCAATAATTCCGGGTTGGCATCTGCCGCAATCCTTCTTACTTTATAACTTATCTGTGAAAGAAGGATGGATAATTAGAACTAATGGAATAACTGAAACCAAAGTGCGAATCATATAGAGAGGTGAACATTACATTAATCAAGTTGGACAGCACAGTATAATCAAGTTCCTCCCTGTAAGCACCCATCAAAGTAAGCAAAGAGGTCAAAGATTGGTGCCGAGCCATAGAAAGGGCAAACATATCATCCAAAATACCTGTCAAAAGTCTAGAAATTAACTTCTCTTTTAAAAAAATTCAAAAAGACAACAGAGTCAATCAAATGATCCTGTTTACCAAATCTGTCCGTTTCACTCAGGTACTTCTTCTCTATCGCATATCTAAGTCTAGCTGCCAGGTCATCATCATATTTCACCCTATAGAAACCAGTCTGATTCACATTAAGCTTAACCCAAGCATTGGTGTTCTCCACAAGGCTGTATTCCTTAGCATCAAGAGTTTCAGATTTTGTTTGCAATAAGAAATTCTTGCGTGCATCATATGAACCACAGCATAGAGTTATTGGGACAATCCATTGTCCATCTCCACGGGAACCACTTGACAAGAATTGTGACTGCCATTTATTACATTTACTTGTAAGAGTAAAGTAACTTATATTTTGAAACTGAAACTTATACCAATGTCAGATATCACTATGCCTTTGAGTTAAATGGACTATTGATTGAACACTGAAAAAAAATGGTGAAAGACACCCAGCAGAAAAGCAAACCTGTTCAAATTCCAATTTCTGATCTTTGAGTTTCACAGATACAACAGGGTAACCCTTTTGCCTTGTCCATGAATTCATTAGCTTATTCACAGGCTCGCCGGATCCCTCCTCAAGGGCAGCCCATAAATCATCTGTCTTCGCATTTGAGTAAGAATATTTTTTTATGTATGAGGCAAGAGATCTCTGGGAACATAAATAGGCCAAGTGTGATAAACGGTGTTAACTTCACAAGAAATGGTAATTTAACTTGTAAAAATGACAAAAAAGAGTATTAAGAGATTGTGTAAAAGAAACATATCAAAAGAGCAATAAGGAGTCACATACTACAATCTCACAATTTCTCAACAAGAAGACTATGCATGTCAGCCTCATAGATGGACTTGGTTATCATGAAAGAAGTGACCACATCATTTCTCAATCATATAAATCAAAGAGATGGTTGATTAGAGAAGGAAAACAAAGGAAGACGATATCAGCGCTCTTCCAAGCAATATCTAGCTCTAGCTTCAATAAAGTAGTTTTGACTTGCAAGTTATTAAAGCACTAACCTGAAAGGGTTCAGCACCAAGATAGCTTTGCAGCATTTGAATGACAGCGGCACCTTTTCTATAGCTTATCGCGTCAAATATCTCATCAATCTCACTAGCATGATTTATCTCCACCTGCAAAGAAAATTTATCCGGATGTAAAATGCATCAAATAAGAGATAGAGATACTTCTACTTATGTAAAACAAAAGATGAAACCTAAGGTGCATCCATTTACCTCAATGGGGTGGGATTCTTCAAGGCCGTCAAGCCTAAGACCCTCAGTACTTTCATCAAGAAACTGAGTCCATATCTTCCATTCGGGAAACAAGCTATCTGCAGCTAGATAACTCACCTGCACAATTAAAAATCAGTCATTATGTATGACGTTGTAAATGAAATGTGCTGTATCAAATCTAAAATGAGACATGAAAATCAAAGAATATACCCATGTAGCAAAACCCTCATTAAGCCATAAATGAGTCCACCATTCCATTGTTACAAGATTGCCAAACCACTGATGTGCCAGCTCATGCGCAACAACAGTAGCAACCTAAAAAGAAGCCAAAAACAATAATCAGTAACGACATATCCACATTTGCAAAAGCCAATTGTGGTGTTCAAAACCAGCACATTGTAAATGTCATACCCTCTGTTTGTTAGCAGCAGCAGAATGCTTATCATCAAAAAGCAGAGCAGTCTCACGGTATGTAACTAAGCCGTAATTCTCCATAGCACCAGCAGCAAAGTCAGGGATTGCAATCATATCCAACTTGGGAAGAGGATATTGAACAGCAAAATACCTGTGTAAATTGTCATAATGCTATTTGATACTGAATGTCGAAGTAAAATTGCGGTAAGAGTTAATACTAATAATAAGTATTGATTTATATCCATCAGCTTCAAACAGGAGGACTGACAAATGACCAATATAAAACATACTCTTTATATAATTCAAGAGTCTTCACAGCAACATGCAATGCAAACTTCCCTTGATTTGCCTTCCCAACTTGACAATACACTTGAACTTTGATCCCTGTATAGATTTTGTAAGATTATCCGATACAACATCAAGAACAAGGGTCGTATAATCATCAACAAACAAAATAATCAGAGTACGATTGTACCATCAGATGTGTGATCTTCAACATAATCAAAAAAACCAATGACAACCGCTACCAAATATGTAGACATGATAGGTGTTTCCTGAAAGGAAACAGTCTTCAGAGGTCCATCCACTTTCTCCTCAACGACTGGCATGTTGGAAAGAGCTACCAATTCAGATGGCACGTCCAGAGTGATCTTGAATTTAGCCTGAAACAACAATAAATAAAAAGAAACAGAATTTCACACTACTAATTAAAAAAAAAATAGAAGAGAGAGAGAGAGAGAGAGCAAGGTCTTGACTCTTAAGCCATGAGAGAGACCTTGCAAACAGGCTCGTCCCAACATGGAAAGCATCTCCTTGCATCAACTGGCTCAAACTGAGTAACTGCCATGTTCTTCTTCTCACCGTTAAGCTCATAAGTACTGGACAAAAAAAAAAGAATCTAAAACTAATATGAATCTCAAATCAATTTAACTTGTATGAGGTCTAGAATTTAACAAGCTACCATACCTTCTATAAAATCCCTTCATTTTGTCATTCAAAACTCCTTCGAACTCAATCGCGAGAACTCCTACACCAATTGGAAGTGTATCAGCGAACTCCAACACCAATATCTCATCTGCTTCCGCCAATTCAACTTTCAGGGGCTCAAACACCTGGTTTTGATAATGCCAGCTCATCTCAACAGACAGAAAATTCGAACATTAACTAAGATCAATAAGATGTTTAAATAAGGAAAGTACCTTAGAGGAGATGAAACTGACGGAGCCGGACTTAACGGAGAGGTCAGCGGCGTTCAGTACAATGAATTTGGTAGCGGTGACGATGTCGACGTCGATAGAGACGGTTCCGGCGAATGTGCAGGCGGAGAGGTCCGGTTTCAGCCGGATATCGTAGCGTTTCGGGACGGCGAATTTCGGGAGGCGAGCCTGACATTTAAATTGATCCATTTTGTGTTTGGGAGAGTTTAGAAGGTGAGAGATGGCAGACGAGTGAGAACGCGATCCATTTATAGAGATTGCAGACTCGGGACTCTTACCCTGTACGACGTCGTTTCTCAAAAGATGTCGACATGCCAAGATGCCCATTTCTTGTCTCTTATTACTACTTAATATGCTTTGTTCTATATGTATATTGAAAAAAAAAATTGTGCTTTGTTTGGGAGTTTGGAGAGAGATGGTAAATTCTTGTTTGATTAGTAAAGTTACTTAACATAAGGAGACATGAATGTAAGAATAATTTTAATAACTTTTATTAAATTAGATTAAAATTTTCACCTTATTAATTAATAGACTTACATTTAAATTAAAAAATTATCATTTTTATTTTATCAAAGGAAATGAGAATGTTGCATATTTATATTTAGTCTTCAAGTGCATAAATTTTTATATAATTTCAACAATAAATTTAGATTTGAATTTCTTTTAACAATTTTAAAAATAAAATTTAAAGAATTTAATTAGGTCACTTTTATAAATTATACAAATTAATTTTAATTCTGTTAATGAGATAAATAATTAGTTGGTTAATTCTATTAGTTTTATTAGTTAAGGATATTTGAATGGAAATCGAGTTTCGAAAATATCATTTTAAAAAAAATTAAAAATATCATTTAAAAAAAAATATCAAATCTATCTTTTTTAAAAAAAAAATTAAAATGATATTTTATTTTACATATAATATATATATACTCATAAGAACATAATGAAAATAATTAGAATGTCTATTTACGTATTTTTATATCATAATTTAAATAAAATTTTAAGTTTGCATTTTTTTTAAAATTAAAAATTAATAATAAATGAAATACGTAATTATAATTTATAAAATATATTAATTAAATTAAATACTCAACTGAATTATCATTACATGTGACTTAGTTATGAAATTTTAATATCATTAAGTGAAAATATATTATATATATTTATAGTTACATTTTTGTTTATTAATTAATTATATTAAAATTAAGTTAAAAAGTTTTTCACTGTGATTTAATTAAATATAATATATATATGATAAATAATTAAATTTCTTTAAGATTTAAGTTGAATATTAATATGTTAAAATATATGTTGAGGTATAATATTATCATAATATTTTTTTATTTATGTCATTATTTAATTTTATGCTATTATAAAATTTCATTTAAGTTAAAAGATAAGTTATACCATATAATAATAAAATATGCTATGATGTATAGTAGTAAATATTGGGCAATAAAAATATAACATATTTCTAAGATGTGTGTTATTGAAATGAAAATATTGAGTTGGATATATGGATATATTAAAATGAATTACATTCAAAATGAATGTATTAGAGAAAAAGTTGGAGTAATTTATATTGAGAATAAATTTAGAGAAAATACTTTAAGACGGTATGGATATATGAATCATAGGCCTAGCAATGTAGCAGTTAGAAAAATATATCATATTAAGTTAGATGTTAAGAAAAAAAAATAGAAATAGACTTAAACTGACTTAGAAAAAAGTGATTAATTGTTTTATATCTTTCTGCAGACATAGAGCTTATGAGCACTTGGAATGAAAAAAAAAATCATATAGCTAATTTCAATTAATTGTTGAGTTGAGTTTAATTTTAGTTATATGTATATTGTATTTATTTTAAACATATAATAATAAATATATAATCTTATTTCAAATTTCTATTCAAGATTAAACTTCTGATCCATGTTGCTCTATTTTTATTGATTTAAAAGCCAAGCCGCATCTAAAAACCATGATATCACATATTAATTTATTATCATCCAATTCACATTCATATTCAATTAGGCTTTTTACAACATAAAGAAATAAATGGACATGATTATGTTTTTTTTTTTTAATATTGAGAAAAGAAAAGTTTTATATTTAAATATAAATTAATAAAAATTTTATATTTAAATATAAATTTATCGTTAATACCGCATATGTATTTATCATTACGCTAAACCTTAGATTGCATATATGCAACATGTTTTATTTTTTAGAATTTACATGACTACATGTTAATTATTTATGAAATTAATTTTTATATTTCTAAAAAATAAATTATGATGAATAAAATAATATGATATCAATTAGAAAATGGAGCCTATACAAAAATTTGGAAAAATATTACTTTCCATTTACAACACTACCAAAGATTAATGGAAATCTTTTTTTTTTTTTTTTTCGTATTTGCATATTTACAGTAAAAATTTTTCACCGCTTTTTAGAAGACGAGAATCAGGAAAAGCTAAGCAAGCACTAAGGTGAAGTCACCGAGGAATTGGATGCTCTACTTAGCCGAATAGCAAGTCAAGTACATCATCTAAAAAGAAAAAAGCATAGTACCATTTAAAAAAAAAAAAAGTTTGGTTAATACTAAATCTAATTTAGACAAATTACTTAAGATGAAAACCTTTAAATTATTTTAATTAAAGTTTTTTTATTTTAATTTTGCTAATACATAGTTCAATTAAAAACAAATACAATTAATTAATTTAATATACTTAGATGCCGTTAACTTTTAATTATTAGGAATATGTAAAAGAATAATTAACTTAATTTTTCAATATATAACTATTAACTTTCATTCAGATATCTAATATAAATTAAAATGGTTGAATATTTATAGTGTAAAGAACTGTTAATTCTCAAAAGAAGTGATCACGCGATATTTAAAATAAAAATTTATATATTAATTATAAAATATTTATATTGCAAAGAACTTTCCTATTTGCATATATGGGGTAAAAAATTTCCACCGCTTTTTGGAAGTTAAAAGGAAAGCAAGCACTAAGCTTAAGTCGCTGAGGCATTGGATGCTTTGCTTAGCCGAATAATAAAAAAAAACAAAAATTCATCAGGCATTGTACCATTTAAAATATATACCGTTTCCATCAAATTTTTATATTAATAAAACACAGGAAGAAGAAGATTTCTTTCACAAGCATGCCGGTTTTAATATGGTTTGGGTTGTGACTTGTGACACTGAAAGAATGGTTGTAATTGAGTCCAGCTTCAACTTATTCCACTTTAATTTAGTGGGTATTTAGTAAAAAATTTTGATTTAACTATTAAATTTTTTTATATTTAATTATTATATTATAATATTTGATTATTTATAATTATTAACTGTTAGATAGTTAAATAATTATTATTTGTAAAAGTTTCAAATTAATATTTTTTTTAAATTATTTTTTTAATTAAAAATATTAAATTATCCTTTAAAAATAATATTTAAATAAAAAATAAATATTAATATTTATCATTAATGATCTTTAAACATAATAACAGCTAACAATTAATAATAATTTTACTAAATAACTGCAACAATCAGCTATTAAATAATAGTTACCAGTTATCAGCTATCAGTCACTAACTACCAGCTAACAGCTATTACGAACAGTTAAATCAAACGATACCTTAATTTTTTTTTTTTTAATTTAAATTGAGTTTAAAAATCATACTCAAACTCGGCTCATTTAACTATTATACTCGGCTTGTTAAGAATTTGTTTATAAATTATAATCGAATTCAACTGGTTAATAAATTATAATTAAACTAGGCTCAAGTTTGAATTTGACTCATTTTAAAACTCGTTTATGATTTATCGAAATACTCAATTTTTTAATGTCTTTTTTTATTTAACTGTTCGTAACAACTATTATAATCTATTTTATTTAACTGTTACGGATAAATGTTAATTGGTAACTGATAATTAATAGCTGGTGGTTATTATTTAATATGTAATTGTTGCTGGTGTTTGATAAATTTATTATTAGCTGTTAATTATTAAAGATAAATATTTATATTTATAATTTTTTTAAATATTATTTTTAAAAAAAATAATTTAATTTTTTATTTAAATTTTTTCGAAAAAATTATAAATTGAAATTTTTGTAAACAGCAGCTAACAATTATTATTAATCATAAGGATTTTCTAACAATTATTATTAATCATAAGGATTTTATGTAATTATTGAGAATAAAAAACCTAATAATTATATCAAATTTTTTTATCAAATACCTACTAAATAATTATTTATAATAAAATAACAATAATTATAACTAAAAATACTTGAAACTAATATAAAAACAAAAATATGCAATTAATAAAAAAATTCATAAAATTAAGTATCTTATGTATCTCGAAGATTTTAACTAATAAAAAAATATTTTCAAAGATTATAACATCTGATTATACAATACTAATAAAATCTTAATATAAAATTCTATTAATATTATATAATTATAATTATAATTATATAATATTTATTTAAGAGTTATATTTTTTTTCTAAGGATGTAATATAGTAATGATTTTGAAAAATAATAATTATATAACATCATCAATTTATTTACTTATATATTTATACTACTTGACTAACACAATAATTAAAATATTATAGTTTATGAATTACGTGAATTATCATTATATTTTATTATTAAAAAAATATAATAATAATTTTTCTAATAAAGAGTAATTTTTATTAAAAACTGAAAATATATTTAAATATATAATTTTTTTCCTTTTAAAAATATTTAAAATGCACATATAATAAAATTAGGAATATATAAATTTTAGTCAAAATATATTAAAAAAAAATTATAAGAGTATTAAAATTTATTTTTTAGATTGCCAAAATTATTGGCAAAAATAATCATAATAAATAGCGATATTACAATTGCAAATAAATTTTAAAAGAAAAAAAAAAATCTACAATTTGCAAAATTTTCAAGTTTGAATATGATATATAACTCATACATAGAAACACAATATTTAAAAAAAAAAAAAAAATCATAGTTTGATTTTTTATTTTTATTTTTGTGGCTGCAACACTGAATATCACAACTTAAATTTTATTCCCCTGAAAATAATATTAATTATATAAAACTGAAATATAAAAATAGATATATCAAGAAATATTATATATCAACTGGAATAGGATAAGAGTAAAATTTCAAAAATTACTATTATCTAATTGATTTGATAAATTACAATTTAATAATGATAAATTTTTTTTGTATTAACTAATTAATTAGATAAGTTATAATTATACAACTTAATAATTTTATCAGAAAATTTCAAAAGTATTTGCTAGTTATAAGAATAAAATTCAAAAAATTTGTATTATCTAATTAATTTGATAAGTTGTAATTTGTTTAGAGAATTGATTATAAAAATCAATAATATCATAATTAAACAATATATAAATCTTAATTGTATATATAAATTAATGTACATTATATATAAATACAAAATTTAATTTATAATGTACATCAATTTATACATATAAAATTTAATTCAGATTACAATCTTAATTATTGTCAATTTTTAATGTCAATATTAGCCAACACACACACACACATATATATATATATATTATTATTTTTAGGTATAATTTATCTCTCTCTCTCTCTATATATATATATAAAGAAAGAAATTCATTTACATATATATATAGAGAGAGTATTTTAATTATTTATGAGATAGTATTTTATCATTTAATATTCATATTTTTTAATTAGGAAATTTTTTTAATGTTCATAAGTTTTTATTAAGAGAAAGATTTTAAAGATATTATTGTAATTTTATTACATTTCAAAAAAGATATATAGAGTGTATTTAAAAAATTTTAAGTCTATTTAACCACTTCCTTAACTTATAGTTTTTTGTTTTTGAGGGTATTTTATAGTTAAAATGTTATCTTTTGTGGTTAATTGTCTAACATTAATTTATAGTTAAATGTTTGCTTTTGGAACTTACTAACTACATTTTTATTTTATAAATGAAAATAATCAAGAGTCATTCTCATTCACAAGAATAACATTATATGAAAGTAGAAACAACTTTTTTTTTAGATATATATATATATATTTTTAAATTTAATTTAAACTCGAGACTATTTAATTTTAAATACAATTAAATTAAAAATTTATTGATTTTATTTAGATATAAGGTATTCAATGAAATATAAAATTAGATAATAAAATCAATGCAAGATAAACTCTTCAATTATGAAATTACATTTGTATCAAATATTATAAGTATAATAAATTAAATCTAACAATGGACAAAGATCTAACCATTAAAAGAAGAAAAAGAAACAGATGGCATTTTGAATTGAAAAAAATAAATAAAAAAAGAAAGCAAAGGCATATTCGTTAAAAATAGTTATTCTTTAGCAATCACTTGTTTAATTTGTTTGTTATTAATTTGATACCTCGTATAGTGATTTAAACTTATTGATGGAGCTTGATGAAGATGATTATGGACGGGACCTTCTCTATAGTGAATTTGGGCCTGCAAAATGAAAACACAGTATAAAAAGGACGAAGTCAAAAGACATTTCGATATTTTAATTTAAAAGCTTTGGTGTGAAGAAATCTTGAGGAAGAATATTTGATTTCTTCTTTATTCTATAAACATGAATGGTCAATCTTAACTTTCTTATGAATGTTAATCATAAAATTAAATATTACATATATATCTCAAAAATATTAATTAACAAAAAAAAAAAAATTTTAAAAATTAAATTATTAAATTATATAATATAAATAAAATCTTAATTTAAAATTCCATTAATATTACATAAATATAATTACAATTATATAATACTTGTATAGTAATTATCTATCTTTTTAAAAATATATCATAGTATTAATTTTATATATTTATACTATTTGATTAATTTAATAATTAAAATATATATAATTTATGAATTAAATAAATGATTATTATATTTTATTATTAAAAAAATATAATAATAATTTTTATAAAAAAAATAACTTTTGTTAAAAGTTAAAAATGAAATTAAATATATAATTCATTTATATTTTATAAATATTTAAAATGTACATATAAAAAAATTAGGACTATATATATTTTAATCAAATTAAATTATAAAATTATAAAAATATATTTTTTAAAGTGTCAAAAATAATAATAATAATAATCAAGCTGATTACGATATTTATTTATTTATTGAAACTTGAAATAAGACTTATATTTGATATATTTATTAAATAAATTAAAAGCGAATTGAATATTGAATAGCTAACTAATGACTTGATTAATTTATAACCCTACGATACATGCACTTGAGTATGTCGCAGGGAAACAATGATTTAAATGCGTCTCGTCTTGAGTTTTAGATCATTTTCAATAATACTTTTTATTTTATTTTTTATTATATTATAAATAATTAAATTTTTTATTTTAATTTATTTAAAAAATCATGCACATTTTAATAATATTTTTTTATTTCACTCCTTATTTTATTATTTAATTAATAAAATTATAAAATTTTTATTATATAAAAAAATATAAAAAGAGAAAATGAGAGAAAAATGATTAAAAAATATATAAAGAATGAGATAGAGAGTATGTAAAAGAGAGAAAATGACTTTTTAAAATTTTTTAAGAAATGAGTCAAATAAAAAATTGTGTTGGATGAATATTTTAAAAATTTTATTTTTTATTTTAATGAAAAAATCAAAATAGAGAGTTTTTTGAACATACTATTTATCGGCGAAGAACGATACAGGGGACTCCTCTATGATCTTCAGGAGGATCGAGTCGGTGGATGCAACTGATACGCAGGGCCTTTGCCAATATAAGGTGAGAGCGAGTCGATCAGTAGTCGAGCTCCGAGGCAGACGAGCAGCAATCCTGTCGAGCCAGGCAATAGCCTGTATAGTGAAGGTAATTGGGCTTTGACAACACAAGGACTTGTACCTCAGGCCCACAGGAAAATGGAAAGTTACATTTTGATTTGAGAAAATATTTCATAGATTCATTAAACAATTACATATGCTTCACTATTATTGTAATTTAATATAAGTATATTGTTCCGATAGGAACCCTTGGTGGTTAAAGGCCATGGCATGGGATCGTTTGGCCCTGGGTTTGATTCTAGGCGGCATTGGAATATTTAATTATGGAAATCTACATAATTGGGAGATTGGTATTGAAATATTTAATTATGAAAATTTATTTAATTGGAAGATCATTAAATGATTTTGGGGAGGAAAGTTTGATACACTGCTCAATTCAAAACTTTAAAACATTAAGTTTACAAATCATTTCCATATATATGTCTCTCCCCTTAATTCTATATATTTTTAATATGGAATTTCGCATTGTTGAAATCCTAACAAAACATTACAATATCACAGGGCAACATTGAAATAAATAATTGTTGGTTTATATTGTAACTTTGACTTTGCATCACAAATATCCTCATACAATATCAGAAAATAAAAATATATCAAAATAAAGTAAATTTGTGTTTGTTCAACTAATCCAAATTTACTACCTCTTGTTGTGGTCGAATTTTTTGTTTTTGTCCAGTTTTCTTTCTCATAGTTGTTTTTGACTGTAATGCTGATGCTGCTGCAGAGGACAGTTTAGGATGCTTAAAGGATGCACAGATTGTAAGTTAAAGCCTTAAAGGTACATAATTTTTTTGTCCCCATTTTAGTAATCATTTGTTGCTCATTCTCGTTTTTCCTTCATGATATGGTTAGATAAGGCGTAGGATTAAGTATCTCATATCCCTTTTAACAACGTTTTTCTGGAATGACCACACTTAGTTATGCATATAATCCGTACAATATTTCTCTCTGATGTTCTTTTCTATCTTTTTTCTGTGCTTCTTTCTCCATATCCATCTATAAAATTTGAAAGAAACTTGAAAACCAGTAATTTATTTGTCAAAATCTTTTAGTAGCATCATCTGCTTTTGGAAGAATATGATACATCTAGGATGTACTTTACTGTTTTAAAAGAGTGTTAAGTTGGTTTACTAGCAATTCTGATTGAAAAGTATTGGACTAAAATCAATTCCAGCCCCCTGACTGCCTTGTGCTATGGTTCATTAGATGTTGCTTTTGTGTACTTTGTTGGTTGATGCAAGCTTTCTCTTCTACATGAATAGAAGTTTAATCTCCACATTTGCAAAATTGCCATTTCTTAGCCCTTATATCAGGATAATTTCTGGATGTCAGTATGATCATAATAAACATAAAGCAAGAGGTGCTTTACCTGGTGCATGAAATTATAATCAAAGAAAAATTTGAGAATTTATGATTAATAGAGCAGCTGTCTTAGGACGTTATATTGTGGTTGCAGGTTTGCTGACCGTCTTTTCACCATTAGGTCTAATTGTCTGCTTTATTCAATTCAGCATGATTGGTCATAAATTGTGGGAGTTGAAACCGCCTTTATTCTTTTCCCTCATCTGATGGTTGGGAAGGTTCATTGTTGCTTTTTATACCTGCATGCACAGTGGATTCTGGGTTTTAGTGTGATCATTGGCTCTGTGTATCTGCATTCTATAGCTAATGATTAAAGATCCTTGGGGTCATACTTTGTGAATTGAAGTAATTCTAGCCAAAGTGATCATCATACTCAATGGTCAACACCAGCTTTAAAAGCACTGACAATAGATCACACTGTTAAATAAGCACTCACCAAATAGTCCAAGCTTGTTCAAGAGGGCTTAAGAATGGATTTAATTTAAGACTGCCCTTACTGGAGTTCTTGGAGGACTTCCTCCCTCTCTGGCCTATTTTGAATGGAAAGGTAACAAACACAATTTTCTAATAATAAGGGCTCGTCAAGAGAGAACCCTTCGATCTCTTGAAACTGAGATTTTGTATAAGTTTATTCTTTTTCCATTTTCATTCCATCACAACACTTTAAATACACAAGTAAAAGAAATAACTACCCACTACACAAGAACTGAAATACTTAAAACTACCCATTAAAAGATAACCACCCTCTACCCACAACTATTAACTACCAACAAGGAATTCAGTAACAATTTCCATGAGCCTTGTACTGGAAAATGGAAATGCTATTGCTGGACTAAGAAGACAATAACAATGGGAGAAGAAGCACATTCTAGTAAAAAAGAAGATTATAAGCAGCAACCTAATGTATGCTTTGATTTCATGTCAAAGAATCACTTATGACTCAACCTAAAAGCTTAAGTTTGTGGTGAGGGCCCAAAAATGGGTTTTAATATAACTAATACACGTATAATTTTATGTGATTTCCATGGCTGCTAAATGTCAGCATCTGGAAACCCATATGAGCCATTGTATTACCATGGCACATGGCCAATAATTCTCTTATAATTTTTCTTTTATTCTCCATAGCAGTGAAAGTAGTTATTGATTGCAATAGATTGATAGTAGCTGTTGTGTTTTCTATATGCAAATCCAAGGAATTACTTAGCAATGCTGATTAGAGTTATCATTGTTGACATTTGGCTCCAGATAATTACCATGTGCTAGCATCTCCATCTGAACTACCTCTGGTTCTGGTTTTATTTTGCAATTTGCAATGTAGGAAAGGGTCCTGCAGTAGCATAAATGGAGATTGAAGCCTGCAGTTGATTTTTTTTAGATGGTTACATTTGAATCGTTTCATATGTTGTGCGAGTGAGATTTTTACTGAAGTAAATCCCTGATATACTGTTGAAGAATTGTATATGATGATATAGTAGACCCTCAATTGATCAGTAGGTGATCTCTTCAATTTGACTTTGGCCTCAGGTGTGATTCTTGGACCTGCAAGACTGAGAAAAAATGAACATCAAAAAGTCAAGTAGGAGCTTGGTAAAGACACTTTAATGCTTAAGTAAGTGATTCTCCTCGAGAGAATTAAGAGAGCTTTAGAGCTTTAAAGTTTTAGTGAATAATTGAGTTGGTATATGATAATAAATAAGGTATTTCCTTTATTTATATTTGATCTCCACAAGATTGACTTGATAGGTAAGGATAGTGGCTACTCAACAAGACAGTCGACTTGATTAGGACTGACTCTATCTCTTATATAACTTTTGGCTAGATACATGATTTTGATAATGCAACTTGCTAGCGGTTTTGAGAGCTCTAAATATTCATTTATTGTCATTAATTATGAGGAGACTTGTTTGTGTTTAGATATTGCGCAGTCTATAGTTACTCAGGTAAAAATCATCATTTTAAGAGAAAGAAATATGACTGTCATGTGGCTCGTAATCTGATAGAGTGAGAAGGCTTTCATCGCATTGATCTTGAAGCACTCGAGAATGATCCTTTATTAATCCCGTCTGGTTTTCTTTTTGAAACTCAAGCTCCCTGTATCATGGGCTTTTGAACCTGGATGGAAGCTTAATATCATTATTCCTCATCAGTATACAATATTAATTTTCTTTTATTGTTATGGATTTTGATGTGGATATATAACACAAGTTCAACTATTTGACAAGAAAGCTCTTGGGAGCTTCATGCATTGTTAAAAGTATTCTGTTATCTCATGCCTTCGCCCAACATTATAAACCAACAGCAGTACCTGAACTTCAACTTACACTTGTGAGTGGGCAGTGGGTTTACAATTTTAGTGCTAGCGCATGCTTTTGTTACCCTAAGTCTAGCAAGGCTTAAAAACTCGAACAAGATCTTGAACAAATTTAGAAGCTTTTTTCTTTTTTGAGTATTGGGGGATAGGAATTCCAACTTGAAGTTATATATAGGTTTACAGTTGAGCAATGTCTGCATTTGAATCTCTCGGGGATTCACAAGGTTGACCATAACTAGGGCTCCGGCCTTATTTAACTCGAACAAAAAAAGGGTACAGGTGAAATTATTACAATAGCCTCGGTTCTGAACACATCTTAATCAACCTAAAAAGGAGTTTTCCCATGGTTCATTTTTTCTTAAGAAGGAAAAGTGAAACCATCCATTCTTCTCCATTGTTGTATCCAAAAAGTTCTGCAACAGCAATAAAGAATGTTCTCCAGTAGACAGTCCACTTGAGAGATTGATCCTTGCCATAGGTTGATTCCATTAGTGGTTTAATTGAAGCCAAGTTCTGATCCATTCTTTTGAGCCATTCCTCACTGCAAAATTTCAGTATATCATAAATACTGACAGTATATTGCACTAATATAGGAGAGTGATGAATTTAGAAAGTTTGCTATTACTGCTATGATAAATTGCAGGATTATCCTTTCTCACCTTGTCTGAGCATAATGTTTCCCGTTCACAAGCCAATGATTGACAACAGAAACATCATCCTGCACAAATTTTTTTAACAAGCAGCAGCTTTCTATTAGAGAGCTAAATTCATACTGCACAATTTCTTTTTTGTTCTGAAATGGTTATACAACTTATTTTATGCTTGCTTCAGGTTTGGTATTCTTGCATTGGCACAAAACTATTCATCGCTATGTGAACCTAGAATCTTGCATGCGATATAAGATTCAAAAGTAACATATACAGAACTAACCTGGAAATAAAGTAACAGATTAGCAGCAGGCATTGTTCCTCCAGTGAAGAAATACCTAGTAATCCAGTCATCTTCATTTAAATCCTGAATAGAAACAGAGGACAGAATGTAACTTGCTACTACTATGTATGCTAAGAACGAGCTGCATAAACTAAGTTGATCAAATATGCATTAAGTTGATCAAATATGCATAGGACCTCAACTAGACATGTAATCGACAATTATGACCAACTATACCTCAAAGTGGTAAGCAAATGTCTTGTGGCAGAAATGATGAACAAAAAGAAGACTGTCTTGTTTCATCCACTTGGATATCTTGTAAAGAAGATCCTTATAGTTCTTCATATGCTGTAAAGAGGACAAAACTAATATTTAAATCATATCAACATAAATAATAGCATCCATAGTGTAGCATGAAAAACACTGACCTCAAACATTTCAATAGAGTATATTCGGTCATAGGAAGCCTCCATTTCAAACGAGCTAATATCTGCAACAATAATTTCTACATTCTGCAGCTGAAGATCCCTATATAAAAAGGTGACAAAATGGTTGCAGTCATCCAATCAATACTACATATCTGGGAGTATTTGACAAATTGTTTATGTATCAAGCATCATACCGACATTGCTCCTCAATGTATGCTTTCTGAGTCGTTGAATTGCAAATCCCAGTAATCCTGCAATTGCTGTATTTTTGGGCAATGTACAAAGAAAGAGAACCCCAGCCACATCCAACATCAAGGACAGTGTGCCCATCTTTTAGCTGTGACCTCTCACAGTAGAGCTCCAACATTGCTTTCTCAGCATCCTCTAAGGTGCTTGATTTATTAGAAAAATAACAACAACTGCACAAGTTCAAATATAAACCAAATAAGCTCATAATGTAGCAAAGCTAAGGGCTTTTTACTCATATCACCAGTTCACCACCATATTTACCATATAGTAATATTTTAATATAAATGGGTAATTGGGTACTTAAATTCAGCAGAATTCAAGATGCCCTATTTTGTTTCAAAAATCTTTAAAACTATGTTTGGTGCACTAATTATACAGGAGAACTGAAGAGAAATTAAACAAGAGAAATGAATAGAAAAGAAAAAAATTCTAATTTCTGTTATATCCTTTGAATCTTTTATTTATATAAAGGAAAAAATGAAGAGAAATAAAAAGAAATTTATCATTATAACCTTATAAAAGAGGAATAATAAAACTAAAAAAATGGATATCTTCGTACTCCCAACTTCTCTGGAAAATAGAGAGAAATTTTTATTCTCCTAAAACTTAAATGAGAAAATATAATTTTCTCTTATTTTTTCTTTTCTTTTCCTTTTTAATAAACCAAACAAAGAAAATAATATTCATTTTCCTTCTTTTCTTTTCTATTTTCTCCATTTTCATCAAAACAAAATGTTTCTTGATGCCAATTTGTACAGTACCAATTGGTTTTTATAACTTTATTCCCAAATTAGTACAAAAGATAAAAAAAATCTCGCTCATTCCAAAAACAGATAAGATTTAATAGCAAAACCGCTATAGCTAACAAAAAGGGTACCTGTACTTGAGATTTTTGCCCAGAACCAACTCGAAGAAAGAAGTGGGTAGTTCATAATGTTGAGTTTTAGGCTTGTCAGTTTTGATAGCGATAGGCATCTCTTTTAGAGCTACAATTATAAACACAGCGAACTAGTAGTCATACCAATTCATACATGAGAAAAATAAATAAATAAATAAATAAATAATAAAAATTACAATGTACGAACTGGAGGAGGTCATAAAGTTGGAGGTCAGAGGAAGTCTTGTAACCCGACCGAAGACGGCTAGCCAATAGCAATCGAGTGAGCCTTCTGGTAACAGCGTCCGGCAGCAAATTTCTTTCGAGTGAAGCTATCATCATCTTCACTGTGGCATCATAAGGTACCTCCATCAACCCTTCCATTTGCAACGACACACTTTCCTCTGGTTTTAGTTTTAGATTATGCAATGGTGTTTCTTTCTCCTCTAAATATTCAATTTTTTTATTTTTTTTATTTTGTTATTTAAAGAATGAACGATAAGGAAAGATAGCACTAACAGTCAAAGCGATAACAAATCATAATGGCAAATTATTTTTTAGTGTCTGAAATTTGGCTTATTAATAAGTTGATCCATTGATTCCTCATATTTATTTAAGAATAATTTTTTCATTTAAAATAATTAATATTATATGATTATAAAATTTAATATAATAAAATTTAGATTAAATATTAATTTTTAAAATTTTCCACCTATTTTTTTTTTAAAATTATATTATAAATTTTAAATAATAAAATTTATATAAAAAATAAGTGTAACCTTTGATTTTAATTATTTTAAAATGTATATATAATTTTTTTACTTAAATATAATTTTTATATTATTAAAATATATAAAAAAATTTAAAAATTTTTAGAAAAATATTAAGTTTCATTAAATTAAAAATTATTTTTTTTAATTATATCACAAAATTAATTTTAGATCTAATTAGATAAATTAAAAAAATATTAATCAATTTAAATTATATTTTATTTTCTTATAACTAATGATATTTTTAATATTTTAATTATTAAATCTTCCTTTTCACTGCTAAAATTTATTATGACTACTAATGAATAAACTATTTTATTAGCAGAAATAAATATAAAATATTTAATTTGTATCTTAAAATAAAGTAAGAGTATAATATAGATTAGTCTAATTGAAATAATATGAATTAAAAATTTGAAATTCGATTTGAACATGATTAAATTTTTATTTTGAAATTCCAGTAATATTTAAATAAGTATTCAAAATATTATAATTTTTTCCGATTAAGTTTAATTGTGGTTAAAAAAATAAATTTATTTATTTATTAATAAACTTAAAAAATTTGAATAAGTAAATTATTATATATAATATAAAATATATTTAAATGTAATACTCATCTAGAGTGAATTCGAGTATTTTATGAGTGAAATTACAGCATATTGATTTTTTTTTAAGGAATATTTTATATCAACAAAGCTCACCTACCACAAGGTACACGCTACAAATTTTCCTGTCAAAACAAGACAAAACTTTAATTTCCTCACGATAATTCCGTGAAATTTTCCGGGAAAGTACGTGAAAGAAAACTACACGAACTCCGAGAAGATGATATTCGTGGCTTAATCGGCTTATCCTCATCGTTTTTCTGAAGTTCTTTGTTCAACAGAGAGCACAGATACTGAGCCAATGAAATGAATCGATCCAAGTAAACACTTGAAAATTTCTTTTCTTGAACTTCGTAAGTGAATAATAGTTCAATTGCTTTATAAGATTTTGTTATTTGCGAACACTTCATGTTTGGTATCTGAGAAATTGCTTTGCAAAGAGTTATTATGTTTTATATGATGTCTAGTTTGGGGTTAAATTGGCATAATTTTAATCTTTTTTTTTTTTTTTTTTATTTCTTGTAATCAAGCAATGATGGGTTCTGCTTTTTTGATTTGATAGTTATATATATGATGTTTGTATTTCTGATTAATTTTTGTGGTTTGTGTCTTAGAATTGTGATCCAAGAGAGTTACTGACGATATAAATTGAATCGGCAAGAGTTTCTATGGTGAATTGGGTTATATGTGTCAGTTTGCATTTTCTGTTTGGATGCCAAAATGATGTTGTCGAAAATTGGGTCTACAAATGGTGATGGCGATGGAAATTCAAATAATGGTCAGTTGTTGCGTGACATTGAGGCAATAAGCAAAGCCCTTTACCTACAGAAAACCCCACATAAGGCTTTGATTTCTTCATCCACTGGTCGATCTAAATCAGCTGAGAAACCTCGATTATCGGAATCAAAATCAAGCCTGAACCCAAGAACTCTTGATGCGAATGTAGATAAGGACAAGAAATCATCATCCTTGTGGAATTGGAAGAAGCCCTTAAAGGCTTTAGCCCATATTCGTCATCAAAAATTCAATGTCTGTTTCTTTCTACACGTGCATTCAATTGAAGGGCTGCCTTCGAGTTTTAATGATATGAATTTATCTGTGCATTGGAAGAGAAAAGATGAGGTTTTTCAGACCCGTCCATCAAGGGTTGTGAAAGGAATTGCTGAATTTGATGAGACTTTGATGCATACATGTAGTGTATATGGTAGTAGAAGTGGACCCCAACATTCAGCAAAGTATGAGGTGAAACTATTCTTGATTTATGCATCTGTAATTGGGGCTATCGATGTTGATATGGGTAAGCAATGGGTGGATCTCACCAGGCTGTTGCCACTTACTTTGGAGGAATTGGAGAGGGAAAAAAGCACTGGTAAATGGACCACAAGCTTTAAACTCGCAGGCAAGGCTAAGGGTGCTACTCTAAATGTTAGTTTAGGTTTCTCTATATTCCAGGATAATTTAAATGAAACTGGAAGGAATATGAATGTCTCTGAGCTTGTTAACTTGGTGCACAATAGGTCATGTACAGCAGAGCAAATAACTGGGGTTGGGCGAACTAACGGTAATGGGATGCTTCGACGGGTTGGAAGTGTTCCTAGTGATGTAAACTGCAGAGCTCATGTCTCTTCTCAGTCTGTTGATGTAAAGATTTCTGATGAAGTTTCACCAAACCTGGGATTGGAACTCTCGAAGTCAATAAGCTTTCTATATCAGAAACTTAATGAG
This sequence comes from Aleurites moluccanus, assembly GCA_948193065.1. NCBI lineage: Eukaryota > Viridiplantae > Streptophyta > Magnoliopsida > Malpighiales > Euphorbiaceae > Aleurites > Aleurites moluccanus. The sequence continues at coordinate 8,737 of CANXYC010775210.1, read as the reverse complement.
GTGAATTTGCACAGTTCTGAAGAGTTTCATACCTTTTCTGAATACGTACAGCCACTCCAATTAAAGCCTTGTCTGGAGTTTGAGTCTGATAAAGATATTGGTGGAAGTGAATATGATGACACTGAGTTTACAGTCGTTGAAAAGGGAATAGAAATGTCTAAAAAGGAAGACCTGGAATCAAAAGAGGGGAATGTTCAGTTTGTTGATGATTGTGTAGTTGAAACTATTGATGTAGATGAAATTATTAAGGATGATATGGATGAATTTATCAAAGATGGTGATATAGAGCTTGATGGGGAAATAAAATTTCATTCTGAGGATAACATCTCAGATAATTATGTGGATATGGTTTTGGTGGATGACTGCAAACATGAAGAAAGTAGTATTTGTGAAAAAAGATGTAGCATGGAAGATCTGGAGTTAGCTTTTAATAGCTTTTTGACTTCAGAATCTACCAAATTGCAATCTCCACTTGCTCTGGGTGAATGTTTAGAGCAGGAAAATTATAGGGAGACTAAATCAAATTACAAGGCTGGTACAATGGTAAAGAAATCTCTCAGCTTGGATGAAATCACTGAATCTGTGGCAAATGATTTCTTAAATATGCTGGGCATCGAGCATAGTCCCTTTAGTCCAAATTCAGATAGTGATCCCGAGTCTCCTAGAGAGCGTCTGTTAAGAGAGTTTGAAAAAGAGGCCTTTGCTTCTGGTAACTTTATTATTGAATATGATGAAAGTGGAAAGCATGAAGAATTTGGTTGTATTGCTCCGTCAGGGTCCAATTGTGGGGATCTTTATCTTTCTGCAGATTTTGATTTTTGTATGGCTATTCAGGCTGCTGAGGAGAAGCATGAGAGGACAAATCAATTGCTAAGTAGAAGGAAGGCCAAAGTGCTTGAAGATTTGGAAACTGAAGCACTAATGAAGCAATGGGGCTTGAATGAGGAAGCCTTTCAGAATTCTCCATGCCATTGCTCTGATGGATTTGGGAGTCCAGTTGAGCTTCTCCCTGAGGAGCCAAATGAATTACCTCCACTTGGAGATGGCTTTGGACCTTTTATCCAGACAAAAGATGGGGGTTACCTGCGGTCTATGAATCCTTCTGTTTTCAGAAATTCTAAAAATGTTGGAAGCTTGATCATGCAAGTTTCTTGTCCAGTTGTGCTTCCTGCAGAAATGGGTTCTGATATTATCGAGATATTACAGCATTTGGCATCAATTGGAATTGAAAGGCTATCCCAGCACGCAAATAAATTAATGCCTTTGGAGGATATCACTGGGAAGACATTGCAACAAATAGCACAGGATGCTGCACCTGTTAGGTCTGTGAGAGCATAATTACATTGAATCATGTTAAACTTGCACTTTATTCTGTTTCTTAAATTTTGATTTGATGTCTTTTTATTGCCTCATTAATTCCCATTGCTGTCACAGGCAGGCTCCCCTGGGTGATGAATCATTGCTTGGTAAAAATACACTTTTAGGTGCTGAGATGAGCTCAGACTATGCTACTCTTGAATATCTCACTTCTTTGGCAATAGATAAAATGGAAGCCATGTCAATTGAAGGGTTGAAAATTCAGTCTGGCATGTCCGAGGAGGAGGCACCGTCAAGCATTTGTTCCCAGTCTTTTGAAGGTAAGAGTACCAGTCTTGGTTGGTTTCTCAGTTTAGAAGGGGCTGCAGAATTACGAGAACTTGATGCCAAAGATAGTGAGACTGGTGTTGATGGATTATTGGATCTTTCTATAACATTGGAGGAGTGGTTAAGGCTTGATGGTGGAGTCATTGGTGATAAAGATCAAGTTAGTGAGCGCACAGTACAGATCCTTGCGGCCCATCATGCTAGTTGTGTGGACTTCTTCAATGGTAGATTGGTAAGAGACATTGGTTGGGATAAAGCAACTGGTAGGAGGCTTGGATTATTGGGGAACAACCTCACTATAGCTTTAATGATGTTGCTTAGAGACCCCTTACGAAATTATGAGCCAGTTGGTGCGTCAATGCTGGCCATAGTTCAAGTGGAGAGATCTTTTTTCCATTTTAAGCCAACACCGGATAGTACAGTACTTGAAAGAAGAAACAATGAAGAAGCAGATCATGAATGGATCAAAGAAGAGGATAAAATTGATGACAGATTGAAAGAAGAGGAAGGTTCTGTTAGGTTTAAAATCACAGGAGTCCACCTTTCAGGGTTGAATGCTGAGCCTGGGAAGACCAAGTATTGGGGTACTAAAACACAGCAACAGTATGGGATCCGTTGGCTGCTTGCAAGTGGCATGTCCAAGTCCTCAAAGCATCCATGTTCAAAATCAACTGCCATTGTAGTGTCATCTTCGCAGCTGATGAGAAAGATGCAGAACAATGATTTCCTGTGGAGCGTAAGCTCTCAAGCTAACGCCGCAGAAAGTAATTGGAAGGAGTTGACAGGGTTTGTACAACACATACGAAACCCTAATGTCATCTTTTCTAAATGAAAGCATACTATTTTTGTACTGGTCCTGTATGTTCAGGTTTACAGGGCATACGTTTTTCTTTCCTGAGTGAACTATATATATGTTTGTAGATTTTGTTTAAAAAATTGCAGGGCTCAAGGCTGAATAGCTTGATAATGCAGAGATTAGGCAAACTATCTAAATAGGTTGGTCCTGAGGAGAGAGGACCAAGTGAAAATGATGAGATCAATGTTTGTACCTGAGGTGCAAAACTGTTCTTTTAAGGTTTTACTCCTTTTTAGTGAAAGACAATAATTTGATAAATAAATTTTCCAAAGGCCAATTACTAATAAATTTGTATACATGATTATGTGTGTTTTCAATTTTTGTTTTAATTTTTATAAATTCATGATGTGGTAAAATAATCTGCATAATTGAAGTGAATTAAATAGTGTTAACGGACTCTTCTTACTCATTTAGTATGGTCAAAATTTTCATCAATTTGAGAAGGGATATTACTGGTTATTTAACCACCCATAAATAAAATAAAATAAAAATTAATTAATTAATAAATAATATTTTTTATTATGTATTGAAATAAAATATTAACTTAATTATTTCATATCCTCGTCTTCTTTCTTTTTATTTATTATTATTTCCCTTCTTGACGTCAACCTTTTATTCTTTCTTCACTCGCATCATATCTGTAGCCTGCAAGAGAGAATACGTCAAAGCAGCAACCTAATTAATTAGTGGTGGGTTAATTACTACCCATTATATTAAATTTTTTTTTTTTAAAATATATTAATTTTTTCCGATGAATATCCCATTATACTAGTATATCCTTCCATCTAATTTTACCATTAATCAATTTTAAAATGATCAACAAGAGCTATAAAAAATAAAAATACCCTTATCCTTTATTTTTTAATTAATTACATTCTATTTTTACTATAAAAAATATTTTTTTGAGTTAAAAAATTCAACTTCATATTTTTTGACAAATTTAAAAATAAAAAATAAACAAAAATATTTTTTAAAAAATATTTTTTATTTTTATTTTAAAAAAATAATTTAAGAAAAAATTAAATTATTTCTTCTTAAATTTTTTAATACAAATTAAAAATTCATTTTACAAATTTGAAAATAAAAAGTAAAAATATTTTTTTAAAAAAATATTTTTATTTTTTATTTTTTATTTTCAAATTTTATTTTTTAAAAAATAAAATAAAAAATATTTTTATTTATTTTATTTTCAAAATTGTCAAAAAAATAAAAATATATTTTTTAACCCTAAAAAAATTTAAAGAAAAAATATGATATAATTAATTAAAAATAAAGAGTAAGGATATTTATGCCTTTTTACTATCATTGTTGACTATTTTAGGATTGACTAACAGTAAAATTGGACGAAAGAGTCAAGTAATATATTGTGGCATTTATCAAGAGAGAGTTAAAATATTTTTTAAAGGTCAGGTGAGAGTTAGTATATTGGATCATTTTATAGGGAAAAATCGTAATTAACTCTTAATGATGATGACTTATCAATTAATAATAATTAGGCAAAACGTATGCTCAAGCCTTGAACTTCTTTTCTTTTTGCTTGTTGAGCGTTTATAATTTAATTTTTGTTGATTAAACCCTCCAATTTTTATTTTTCAATATATCAAGTTCTTTTTTAATGAAAATTGATGGGAATACGCTATACGCGCATCAAAAGCGCGTCCAGAAAATTAAAAATGTTCATTATAATTGTTAAAACTGACGTGGAACATAATAAAAATTAAAAAATAGAATTTATTTTTTAAATTCCCAAAACGACATCACCTAACTTCTTCTTCTTCACCACCCCTACCACTCCTTGATTGGTATTTTATCAAACACTTTACATACATGCTCTCCACTCAATAAACCATGAAATAAATCTTATACCTCAATCTCTCTCTATGTTATCAGAATATTAATAGCCTCATCATATATGCCTAATGCTATATACATATTTGAAGTATCAATCTCTGCACAAAGCAAATCTTATCTAAGACCCCAATTCTTCAAAATCTTATGTGACAACTCATTCTATTCCAATGCCTTCTCATGCTCCTCTAACCCCCTATAAATGACCCCAAGAAGTCTCCTATCATGTGCAACCTCCACATAATTATTCTCCAATCCACTCCTATGTATATCCAATTCCTTAATTCTTTCTCCGTGAATCTTCTCTCTATCTCTTTGCTCTACTTTCGAACAAAGAAAAAATATATTTTTATAAATCATCATTTTCTCTTTCTTCTAAACAAAACATGGAGATCGTAGCCACATAGGAAGATAAATTTAATAAGATCTAATTCGTAAATGGGTCATATATGCCCGAGTTAGTTAAAAATTCTGATGCAACAATCATCAGCATTGTCGATAACGCCAATACTGTCAAGCATGTTGTTACTTGTACTAGAGTATGGGTAGTCATCAGAATCAACTAGGAAGGGTCTCGAAAATTGGAAGAATCTCCCATGAAATCGGTCACCCAAATTAAAGAGGGACCTAATTTCAGGTTTAAGGGTAAGGAATCCATGAAAGAAGAAATGGATTTGGATTGTGTAGAGACGTCAGTGCCTGAAAAAGAGCCTTCAAGAATGTTGTTTGATGAGTTTCTGCAAGCAACGAACACAAAGGTCCTCTTTATTGGTGAATGTGTCGATAGTCAAATCACCAATAGAGAAAAGCCTTAGGAATTTGAGATCAGAGTAAAAGAGGAGCTTGATATTATCATAATTGATTTGGGTTTGGGGCTAAGAGGAAAGGGGAAGGGAAAGGAGGGTGGGAGAAGGATATGGCAGGGGAAGTGATAAGAGTCAGAGTTGAGAGAGAAAAGTAAGTGTAAGGATTCCAATTGAAATGAATGGTGTCTTTTTTTAATGTCTATTTTTTATTTTTATTTTTCATTATCCATATCATTAAAAACTATCATACTCAACATAATGATTTCACTAGACTTGCTTTTGACCTGCGTATAGTATACTCCCATTAATTTTCGTTAACAAAAGAACTTGATGTATTTAAAAATAAAAGTTGAAGGGCTTTATTGATAAAAATTAAATTATAGGGACTCAATAGCTAAAAAGTGAAAAGTTCAGGAGTTTGAAGATATATTTTGCCTAATAATTATGTATAAGATACATATAATAATTAACTGCTCAAATCATAAGGTATAAATTGTAATTAATAATAATTATCCGTGAGACATATATAATAATTAACTATTTAAATCATAAGATGTGTATTATAATTAATAATAATTACCCATGAAATAAATATAGTAATTAACTACTTAAATTATAAAATAATTATTGTAATTAATAATAATTATCAATGAGATGAATATAATAATTAACTACTTAAATCATGAAATATTTATTATAATTAATAATAATTATCCATGAGATAAATATAATAATTAACTATTTAAATCATAAATTGTGTATTATAATTAATACGCCGATGTGTTAGATCACTATTAATTAATTTATAATATGATGAAATTGACTAGATTTCCTTCAGAATTTCTTAATTTGAACAAATAGTTTATTTTTTATTTTTTTTTTATTTTTTAAAAAGACATATATTGCTAGTGATAACTGATAACATCTAAAATTTCAATTCACATTCTAAGAATCAATATTTTTTATTGAAATAGAATAGCAATCACAATGTAGTTTAGTTTAATTTCTAATAATATCTCAATGAATTTATAATTTATAATTTTGAGTATTGAGAGAAAACTCAAATTTGAGTGGATTATAAGCTTTTAAGTGATAATTACTCATTTATCATATGCATCTCATTTCGTTTTGTTTCTTTTCATTGTTCAACACGATTATAAGGTTTTTAATGCCTTGTTGAACAAGTACATTTTCATCTTGATTTCTTGTTGACCAATTCATACACGTTCCAAATGATATCAAATTTCTTAGACCATATAACAAGAAATCTGATTCTTATTGTCTTCTTAAATTTGTTATCAAAGTTTATTACAAAGTGGAACATGCCTTGAATTGGAGTGGTACACACCAAAAAATGACAAGTAATTGTACTCTAAACTTCAAATATTTGAATCATATTATAAGAAATTAAGTATTCAATCATGATAATAGTTCTCTTCTTCATATATATATATATATATAAGAGAGAGGCAAAAAATAAACTATATTTTTCTTTATATTATCATTTTTAATATTACTTGTGATAAAATATATAAAAAAATTATACTTATTAGTATATATCACTTATTAACATAAAATATTGACAATGTTAGTTAGGTCAAGAAAGGATTAACTATATGCATCCTCATTCTCTCATTTTTCTTGATCTCCATTCTCATGAGTAAAAAAAAGATTTAATTACTATTTAGTCCATGAAATTTATCGAAATTAATGAAATAATTCATATATTTTAAAAAACTCACTATTTAGCCATTATATTTTGATTCCATAAACAAATTGATTTTTCCGTCCACTTTTACCGTTAAATATCTATATAATGATAAAAATGCCCTTCACTTCAAGGACTAAATAATATATAATTTTAAACTTTCAATTATATAATAGAAAATTTTTAAATCCGATTTTTTATAAAAAAAAATTTGTAGTTATGGATTTATATATAGAAAGAGTGAGAGAGATGGATTATGTGTTTTATTTTAGGATAATACCCTTAATTTAAAAAAAATAAAAGAAGGGTATTTTAGGTATTAAAAGTTATTTTCTTTTAATTTTTAATTTTTTTAGCAGAATTTATAAAAAAATTAGACGGAATAATTAATTCATATGACAGAATTAAAATATAAAAACTAAATAATGATTTTCTTAAAATGCATGAATTACTTCGTTAATTTCAATAAATTTTATAAATTAAATAGTAATTAATCTTTAAAAAAAACAAGGATTCCCTTTGCAATTCACCATTATATAATTTTCAATGTTCACAACTTATTAAAAGTATATACATCCACTTCATAGAGGTTTAAAGAAGTAGTATTAAAATTATGATCAATTTTCAAATGCTGATCATATTGAATTTATTGATTAAAATGAGTTTTTAATTTAATAATACTGAAACTATTTTTCAAAATTATTTATACATGAGGTTACCGTTTGAACTCTAGTTAAAGCCAAGTCAAGTAAAAAACAAAAAAAGAAAAAGAAGGCTAACTATGCATGTATCAATGAATGCACATATATAGATCAATTAGTTCTTCCTAATGTACAACAACTAATTAAAAAGGAAGATTTATCATATTCGTACCATTATAATCTTTAACAAGTGGAAGTAAGGTTGTGCAATGCCAAGCTATATGTATAGCCATTATAAACCCAATTGATCAAATTAATGAAGCAACCCTAAAACTTGAGGCTTAATTAATTAAGAAGAGTTTGGGTGATTATGGATGCCCTCATATGTTGTTATTACATATCTCATATCCTCTTTATCTCTTTCTACTCTTTTCTTCACAGGGCAGCCTTCCACCGAGCATCGATAATAATTCCTGTTAATCACAATATATAATATATAATATTAGTTAATTATCACTAAAATGAAGCTATATTTTCTCTATACTTTTATATATCCTATCTAATTAACATTTTCAGAAAATGGAGGACTTATATCATTCCATATAAAGTCTATATATATAATTTTCAAAGCAAATCACAAGATATAAAGGTGGTGAGACTGATGAGCAATATATCCCAATTGATTGGAGATTTGTAAATTATTGATTTGCCATTTTTTTTAGCTAAAAAAACTTAACAAAATGACATCATATTCTTATTATATATATATATATATATATATATCAATGAGATATGATTCAAATGGTAAATTATATTTATATTTTATGATAAGATTTTAAAATCGATCTGTATAAGATATACATATTGGGAGGAATAATTACGAATTTCGAAATATTTTTAGTCCTATCAATCATAAAACGGAGATGGAGATACATATAAATATACCCAATATATATATATATATAAAACGGAGATGGGGATACTTGTGAATATATCCAATATATATATATATTATAGCAAGATTTTAAAATCAATCTGTAGAAAATGTATACATTGAAAGGAGTAATTACGAATTTCGAATTTCCAAATATTCTTAGTCCTATCAACCATAAAATGGAGATGGTGATACCTGTGATTATACCCAATATATATATATATATATATATATATATATATATATATATATATATATATATATATATATATATATATATATATATAAACAAAAAAAAAA
>CANXYC010774958.1:0-30716 GCA_948193065.1 Aleurites moluccanus | reverse complement strand
ACAGTCAAAAAAAAATAAATTGACCTCAAAAAAATTTACTTAAACTGTTTGTAATTTTAAATTAAAAATAAAAAAAAAAAAAAAAAAAAAAAAAAAAAAAAAAAAAGTTAATATAATAACAAAGGATGGCAAAGTTGTAATTTTATTGAAGTGGCAAGGGCAATTTAGGAAATTCATAAGAGTGGTGGGACCCACTTATGGGACTCATATTTTTAGAGAGTTATCAATAATTTAAAGACCATAAATGAGCATAATTTTAGCTCATTCCCAACTATATGGCCAAACCACCCTTTAAAGAACTCTCTCAAATTTTCTTCATCTTCTCATCTCTAAATCTCCATCTCCCTCCACCAAACTTCCAAATCAAAGATTTCTAGGTTCTTTTAAGATATGATTAAGGTGTTTAGATGTTATTAAAGTGATCAAAAGCTAGGGGAAAGAAAGAAAGAATCCAAGAAAGATCAAGCTTACCAAAGAGAGGTAACTTCTTTAACTTAAGTTTTGATTCTTTTCTTTGATAGTATAGCTAAGAAAATAGTAGGATTGATTGATGACATTAAGTGAATTAAAAATTGGATTTCAATTATATGATATAGGGTTTGAAATTGAAAAAGGGAATTGATATAAGTTGAATTCAAGTTAGGATGGAAGAAAGGTTAGAAAAAAATTCTGAAATTCTGAAATTTTGAATTTCCTGGTTGTGAACAGAAAATTGAAGCTCAATTTTAATGATCTTAGAAATATATTTTGGAGAAGAATAAAACATAAAAGTTGTAGATATATATGTCCTAATTATATTTCTTCTAGAAATTTTTTCAAACTCGTAATTTATTGAGAGATATAAGTCACTGAACAAGACCGACTCGGGTTAGGATTTTCACTGAAAAACCCTACTGTATTTTATAATTCTGAGGACCTTAAATTCAGATTCAGGAAAAGTTCAAAACATGAAAAAATTTTCCTTATAACTTAGATAAAATCATATGAAAACATATTGATAATTGGATATCCACAAGTTGAGTTATAAATGAAATAATGGAAGCTAGTCGGATGAAAGTTGCAGGGTAGGAGGCAGATTGCAGGATAAGATTAGAAATTCCACCATAAATTGAATAGTGCTTAGAAAAATCTAATTTTTAGATATGTTAGAACTTGAAATGTCTGGTTTAAGTAGGAAGAAGAATAGAAGCCTTTGGATAAGTGTAGAGTGAGATATTATTAAACGAACATAGGCTGCTAGCAAGGATTTTCATATAAGCAAATCCTAGAATTTGGAGATTTTAGGAGTTTTCTTAAATTTAAGTATAATTAATGTAATTTCATGTTAGATTGTGTCTAAATCAAGTTTATTTAAATATATAGCATTCAAGGAATATTGATAAGTAAAAGGGATATCAAAGGAGCAATGGAGTGGAACTTAGAAGTTAAAGAATTTAAATGTGAAGTTTAAAAGGCTAAGGTGAGTATAGATATTTAATTGTGTATATTGCCCTATTCTATATGCATTGCCCTAATTTGCTATACCAAATTGAATTATTTGATCAGACCTTTTATTGCTATTACCCATTAAAGCTTTATTGAAGTGTTCATATTATTGATTGATATTGTTGTTCTAAATGAACCTAATTGCGAATTGTATTTATTTGATTCTTCATACGTGTACCTTTTATTGCCCTCTCTACATTGCATTGACAAAAATACCTAACCAATGGGGTAACATCAACATTGTGCACAATGGTTATATGTGGACCCTTGTTAGGAAGGGGTTATTATCTTAGCCATAAGGTTTGATCAGCCTTATGAAATATTGCAGGAGAGTATGCCAAGTATAGGCCTCTACTCTCATTATGATTGCAGTTATTGTAGTTTTAATTTTCTATCATGCAAATATAATGTTGTGGCATATTACTTGATCTATTAATTACATATTACTTAATTCATTGATTAATGAAACCTATACCTTTATTGATTAACTTGCTATTGAAGCTTACATTCTTATTGTTTCATAAACTTTCATTGTGAATCTACCCTATCAAGTATGATTTATGTCTATACTCACTTAGTAATATTACTTATATTGTAGTTTATTTAATATTTTTCAAGTGCATGAATGACTAGAAGAGGTTACAAGACTTTATTTCCTTCCAAATGGGACCTAATAAGGTTAGTAATAACTATTCCTTAAGGTTAATTAGTTATTCTAGATTCTCCATGGTAGTAGAGGTTAGAATATGTGTAAATTGTAAATGACACTATATTATAGTGAAAAAATGACATAAATATAGTAGTATGAAGTAGAAAATGGATGGCATTACAACTAAGTATGAATAATTAATAGTAATTGAAGAATACAATGATTTAAAGTTATTGAATATAATAATTTTTTAATATGAGTGATTGAATTATTTGGCATTGAATTAAATTGAAATGAATTATAAGAAAATGAATAATTAGTATAGAATAATAAAGTATAATTAAGTATTAGAATGTGAAGAATGTGGATACTTATAGAAGTACTATATATTGATTATGAAGTTGAGGTTATAAGGGTGGTAAATTTTGGGAGTGTAATATTTTCTGCAGGGTATATTATTTTGATAATGATTGAAGAGAGAGACTTGGTCTTGGATATTAAGTTAAGATTACAGAGAAAATGCTAACAAAATTTTCTGTAAAATAAAATGAATAATATTTGTGTCCTTATATGTACATGTAATCATTATGAGTGAACTAAACTGATCCAATATAATGTTATGATAGTAGCAGTTATAAGAAAATGACAATTAAAATATAAATAACTTACAAATGATAATGATGCTTTAATTAAAAATTAACGGATATAAGTTTAAGTAAGTGAAGGACTCTATGAGTATCTGTAGTTTAGGCGTATCCTATATTTTAGGATCGTAGCATTCCTAAAGGTGGGATGTTATAATAATTATATATTTAATTATGATCTATAAAAATACAATGTTGTAAAAAAATCAATAAAATTATGAAATCCTTGATTTTTCATATTAAGAATATTTTTATTTTTTTATATATTAAAATTAATTTAAGTAGAGTGTGAATTTTAGATTGAGAATAATAAGTATAAATATATATTTATATATTGGAGTTTATATATAATTAAATTTTAATATATAGTGGAGTTTATTGTATAATTAAATTCAGTGATTAATTGAATGTAATTTATTAAATTGAAATTTTAATAAATTTTTTATTAGGTTTTTTTGTATATATATATAAGTGTATGGTTATGTTTTCATGTTCTATAATAATAAGAAAGAAATGTGGGCGTGTGTGTTGAGTGGGTAGTTATGTTAGAGTAGAATTATATATAAACTTATTTATATTTGAGGTTTTCTTTTCAATTTTGAATATTTTATTGAGATAAATCATATAAATCATCAAACTTATTTTTAATGATTTATAATTAAGTTATATATTTGATTGATGAATTATTGAAAGTTGATTTTGAATTTATCAAAGGAAAATTAGCATTTGTCTAGAATAAGTAATGAATTTAGTTTGTGAGATTCCTTTGATTTATATATATATATATATATATATATAGTTAGGTTAAATCTTACTTAAAATAATTTTAATTTTTGAAGTTATTTTGATTTATGGTGTAATTAAATTAAACCTAATTTAGTTTAGTGGTTATTTAATTTTGAGGTGAGGTAGTGAATTGGAGTTGTACAAATGAATTCGGAAATTAATAATTTAATATTGGAGAATAATTTTATGGTAAAATTTTCATATTATTGGCTTATGAATGGTAATATTAATTTATTTACAGGCGGATCATTTGTTATTAAATAATTTATGGTGATTGTCTGACTAAAAAATTTGTACAAATTATTTTATATTTAAGAATTAATTTAGGGTCCAAAAAATATTCATTTAAACTGAATTTTTAATTACATATAATTAAATATGTCATTTTTTTTCTAACTTTTTTAGAATTTTTGGAGAATTTTAAGATAGGTTTATCATGGAGTATTATTTCTACTATCTATATTTAGTGGATTTATTGGACAATTATATTTGAAATTTTTTTGGAGATTTTAATGTAGCCAAAAAGGGGAGATTTTTAGAGAATAAATTCATTGATATGTTATCTTTATGTTCTTAAAATTTAGTTTAATTTGGAATTATTTTTAGAAATTTAGAGCATATTATGTATCTACTGTCATAATGGATACTAAATGATAAAACTTGAATTTGGGTGTTGAGTTGCATATCATATAGAATATAATATTTAAATGTGTTAATGATATTATGGTTAGAAAGTTAGGCCAAGTTGTTAATATAATATATATGTATTCAGGTGGAGGTTTGGCAAATTAACAGAGCTAGTAGGATAAGAGTTGTTATTACTTTATTAATTTGTGATCATGTGAAGACACATGTACTAAATTTAATAATTAATTAATAAATATTTGTTGTGACAAATTAATTGATGTCGTGTTATTTGTATTAGAGGTCAAAAAACAAATTGTTTTATGTGTATATGTGTTTGAATATTATTATGAATTACTTGATAGGTGTTTAAGTGTTTATTATATTATATTTATAATTGTTAAACTGTGTTTGGATAAGATCATGACTTGGATTTCTCATAATGCACCTAGATTATATGTGAACTATTATATGGTTTGGACTGAAATGTCTTATATGTTATATGTGTATCGAATTTATTTATAGCACTTCATTTATAAATAGTATTTGGATTCACTGCCTTATATATTACTTGACAAGTCTGACAAGATCTTTCACATTATACTTGTTGTGTTATAATTACTTAAATGATGTTTGTGATTACGTAAATGTTAAAGTTGGTATTTGAATTTAAGATTTTATTTGAATGTTATGTGAAATGTGAATATTTAAATAAGAATTATTGCATTGTCTTTAAATGTGATATGGAATGTTTGAAAATTTCTTGATGATGTGTGTATGACTCAATGTAAGTAAAAAAGTTAAGAAGTTTCATGTCTCATGCATTATCACTGAGCAAAGTGATAGATACTTATTCATCTACAGTTTTTATCTTTTCTTTTCTTTTTCCGAATATTAATTATTTGACAAAATTATTTTCTTTTTCTTTTTTTTTTTTTTTTTTTTTTTTTTTTTTTTTTATAAAAAGCAAATTAAAAATATATAAGTTTTGTTTTATTTTATTTTTTTATTTTTACAAATATTTTTATTTTTTTTTTTTTTTTTTTTTTTTTTTTTTTTTTTTTTTTTATCTCAAGCCAAGTCAAGATCTAGAAGATTTCTTTAATTTTCTATTTAGATGATTTCCAATATTAGAGTAAGTGTATGGTTAATACTTCTTTGATAATATTTATTTTAGAATTTATATTGTTAAAATGGATGATTAGCAAATCATATTTAATTATATTAATTCTTAGTTGTTTTATTTTTGGGATATTTATATATTGAAGTATTTAAATTGTTATTTAATCAATAATTATAGTAATTGTTAGATTTATGTGGTTCAATTTCGATATAACTATATGCCGGTCATGACCCTGGATTTAGATCATGGCAGAAATAATTTCATATATGTCAAGTTTAATTTCTTAACACATGTTAAATTCTAAAGTGATACTCTTAATTAAGATATGACCAAAAAAAAATTAAATAACTCTAAAACTTAATTTTTAAGATAATAAATATATATAAATTTATCAAAATTTTAAGTACTCAAATTTTTAAGTTTAATTTTTAAGTCTAAGTAATTTTGATTTTAGTATAAATATCATAATATTAATTTTATTTTTAAAAATTTAATTATTTTTATTAATTTATTTCGAGTCATTGGGTTTGATTATGAGTTGGGTTAAATGTAGATCGTTTGAATTATTTGAGTCAAATTATTTTCGAATTAGATGCTATTTGAACATATTACGAATTGAATTTTAATCAGATGAATTTTGATGAAATAATTCAGGTGAAATGAGGATTCGCGACCTCTATCTTGAAGGGAGCCATTTCTTGTGAAGTTAAAACTTATATTAGTAGAGATGATTAATAATTTTTCATAAATAAAAAAACTCCTTACTCTTTTATCTTTTCTTCCTACCTAGGATCATGATAATTTTACTATCCAAATAATGGACAGTTGATCTATGAAAGCGAATTAAGATTTATAATAATCTATCACTGATTCAATAGTATTAAGAGTAATTAATTAAGAAATAGAAAATGAAATTGAGAGATTATAAAAAAAAATTATATTTTATTTTATAATTATAAAATATAAAATAAATTTTATAAAATGTCAAAATTAGTTTTTTTTTTTCCCTATTGTATTCCGTGAACCAAACAACTCCCTAATATGTTCACTAAGAATTTACAATATTTTATAACCTCTTGTATAACCAAAGCCCAATAATACGCATTGTTGCCCTTTCGGCCTATGAGCCTTAAGTTTTGAACCCAAAATAAAGCCCAACTTTGTATTCTCAATATATTTGCTTAAATGTCCAACCCATATCATTATGTTCTTATTCTTCTTATTATTTGTATTAATAAATACAAAAAATTAATTAAATAAAATGTATTTGAATCATTATATGCATTGATGTGTTAAGTCTTAGTTTGGGATTGAGTTTGTATCTACCTTTTAAAACTATCTTTTGATAAACTTTTTTTTTTATTTTTTATTTTTTAAAATTTTTTAAAATTATAATTTTTTTAAAAAATATATAATTTTTTCCAAATCATTATTTTCTAAATTCTAAATAAAATAAAAACAATTTAATAAAAACAGTTTAACCGCAATATCAAACGCAGATTAAGCAAATACTACACGACATTATTCAATACATTCTCATTCATCACTATATATAGGATTATTTATCATAAATGTGAATAATTTTTATATATTTATGACTTCTGAATTTTATCTTTTTATTTTATTGAGTACCTAATTTTGAAAATGTATAATTTTTAATTTCTATTTTGTTGAATTTTTTTTTCAATGATTAACGAGAGTATTAAACACGCATAAAAAATACGTTATAATAATTTCAACTGATAATTAGAATTTTAAGCTGAGATGAAAAATTAAAAAAAATATATATATAAAACACTAAAGAAAACACACAATAATGTCGTTTTCAAATAAATATTACAAACAATCACACTATAAAAACAGATAAAATTAATAAAATAAACGTTTTCATCTAAATTAAATGAAACCCATAAATAAAAAGAAAATCATAATTAGAGAGAGAATCATAGTTAAGAGTAAACTAAATCCCAATTTCTTGTAAACTATTTCAGAAGCAACAAGTAAAACCGCCCATAAAATAGAAACCCTCTGCAACTAAATCATAAAAACATTAAAAACTCAAATATCAAAATAACAAAAGTGTCATATAAAATCCCTCTAGAGGCTCAAAAGTTCCATAAACCATATTAAAAAACATTTCAAATATTGTAGTAAAAGTAATAGAAGTAATAGGTGTAGTACCCCATGAGATTAACCCTCATGTGATGCTCAGTTCGATGAAGAGTTCATACATCTATCCCAGATCGACAGCGTTTCCATGAGAGTAAAGGAGAGTAGAAGTAATTTCATTGCCACTATCTCTGTACCTTTCCTAGTGGGTAATTTCAAGATTTCCATTTTCAAGGTGATAAAATGGGCTTAAAAGCAAAAGACTAGTGAGCTCATATGTTATTAGCCTGTATGAATGTAAAACCACCCAGAAAACTGCCAAAAAAATAATTCCAGATAACCAATAACTCTTTATAGCCAAAAAAAATCAGGGATTAAATACCCAATTTCAGAGAGCCCGAATATTGTGAACTTTACAACAAAAATTGAAAGAAAAGAAAAAACAATTGTAAAATCAATAAAAACCCAAAACCCAAATTATTTGAAGATTAAAACTAATTACCACTTTCAGTCTCCAACTCCTTCTCAACCAGCTTTGAAATTTGTGAATCCAGCAATGAAGCTTTCTCAGATAGCAAGAACAAGAAATGATAAAGAAACTCAAGCAAACTAAGTGAACAAATATTTGAAACTGATATGTCATAACATTTGAGCATTTCAGTCATACAAGGCTACTTATATACAGCTTGTTCACATGGGAAGTTTGCTAACTCAACTGGTCTTTGTTTAACAGAAACTAAAACAAACTCAACAACTTGTAACTAACTATTTACCATTCTTAACAATACTGTAACTAACTACTAACTACAATATTGTAACTAACTACTAACTAGCTAATATGTATAAAGTAAAATAATTTAACTATAGTTACAGCCCTCCTCAAGATGGAGCCTGGTTAAATAACAAAAGGCCCATCTTGGACAACAGAAAACAGAATTGCTTGGAGGACAAAGCTTTGGTGAATAAGTTAGCTAGCTGCATCTTTGTATTGATATATTGAGTGCGAAAAAGCCTTCTTTATACTTGTTCTTTACTATATGGCAATCTATATCTAAGTGCTTTGTCCTTTCATGGAACACAGGTTGTGATGTTTATTGCAGTCTGACTGTCATAGAAAAGCTCAATAGGTAAATGCAAAGGTAGTTGAAACTCTTGAATGAGATAGGAAATGTATTGTAGTTTACAAACAATGGATGCAAGGCTTCTATACTCTGTTTTAGCAGAGAATTTAGAGACTGTATTTTGCTTTTTAGTCTTCTGGGAAATCAATGAGGTTCCCATGAAAATACAATATCCAGAAATTGATTTCCTTGTGACAGAATATGCTGCCCAGTCAGCATCGAAAAGAGTCGAAATTTGAAAAGATGAATTAGCTGCAAAGTATAAGCCATGAGAAGGGCAACCTTTTATATATCTCACTAAATGCAATGATGCCTCCCAATGACACAACAAAGGAGTGCTCATTAACTGACTTAATTGTTGTGTAGCATAGGTTATGTCTGGCCTGGACATGTTTAGATACAAGAGCCTCCCAATCAATCTTTTATATCTGTCAGCATGTTCAAAAGGTGAACTGCTACTATCTTCTGTGAGTTTAACATTTGGTGGAAGAGAAGTAGTAGTTGGCTTTGCTCCAGTTAGTCCAGTATCTTGCAAAATGTCAATAATATACTTCCTTCGGCTGACATATAGACTTGCAGCTATTTTTAACATTTCAAGTCCTAAAAAGTATCTTGATAGGCCCAAGTCTT
The DNA here is from genome assembly GCA_948193065.1 of Aleurites moluccanus. NCBI lineage: Eukaryota > Viridiplantae > Streptophyta > Magnoliopsida > Malpighiales > Euphorbiaceae > Aleurites > Aleurites moluccanus. Next base: position 21,545 of record CANXYC010774958.1, on the reverse strand, counting down.
TGATAGTGAATTGTTTATCCAAGTAATGCTTAACATGCTCAATGTCTTGGAGATGAGTACCTATAACTAGTATGTCATTCACATAAATGATCAATGCAAGAAAACCATTGTTAGTATGTTTTGTGAAAAGGCAATGATCATATGGAGATTGTGAAGCCCATATTGTTGCAATTTTGTTGTGAACTCCACATTCCATTGTCTTGAAGCTTTTTTTAGTCCATATAAGGACTTTGTAAGCTTGCAAACTTTGTAGCTTCGAATGGAGGAACCAATTAGAGGTAACATGTAAAGATCCTCAATATAACCATGTAAGAATGAATTATTAATGTCAATGTGATGCATTAGCCATGCTTTTGCTACAGCTAATGAAAGAAACAACCTCATAGTCATTAGTTTAGTTACAGGGGAAAAACTGTATACATAATCTTCCCCTTCAATTTGGTTAAACCCCTTAACTACTAGTCTTATCTTATATTTTTCTATGGTTCCATTTGGATTAAATTTTATTTTATAAAACCACTTTGATCCTATGGGTTTCTTTCTTGGTGGTAGATCAGTTATTACCTGGGTCTTGTTTAACTCCAAAGCCTCTAGTTCTTTATTTATTGTATTGACCCAGTTTGGGCATGTTTTTGCTTGACTATAGATTGTAGGTGTTTGTACACTTGACACATTGGCTACAAAACTCATATAGGATTGATCATTATATGTAATAGGAAACTTAGGTAGTATTTGTAGAGGGTGGATAATAGAGGATATAGTAGACAAAGTTTGACCTGTCACAGTTTAATGAACAACAATATTTTTAACAATTGAACCAATAACAGCAGTTGGAACTTGGTGAGCTTGGACTGTAGACACAAAGTCTTGTAGCCATTTAAGTTTGTTTCTTTGTCTTGTACTTTGTCTAGGTATATGAGGATTAGTAAGATTAGTAGGTTCAGACATTGGTGTCACGTCCCACTGTAGGGGACATGACGAACCTAGGGTACGAGTAAATCTAAGGTCACTAGATACCCTAGAATCCATTAACATGTCAATTTCAATTAATCATTTATCAATTTTCATAACTTGTATAGCAAATTTTATTCTAATTTTTATTTATTTTTCATCATATACCCTTGATCTTCACAGTTCAATAATACATACATTATATTTCTATAGCTCTCACTTCAATTCCTTTTCCATTTCATTTGTATTACTTTCCATTCAATATCTTATTCTCAATCATACATACTTTGTTTCAGTCATAATCACATAATACTTATCTTATTAACCATGTGCTTTTATTATTTCGCTTATTTCTAAACCTTATTATGCTTATAACATATTAATCAATTTGATTGTATACATAGTACCCTATGTATTATTTACTTATCTATATGTAGTACCATGGAGCTCTAAAGAATTTACCTTTTGATTTCACAAGATATAACAATTACTATAGATGCTTTGATATCCCAAGCCGAAGGAAGAAGTGACTTGGAATGTAGCTTATATTATCTATTCCTATAAAATAATAAATAACTATGAGGTGAATATAACAATACTCAGTGAGCTAATTATACATCATTAAACATATACATTAAATGGGTAGCAATGGAGGAACAAATGGAAAGGTTATCAAAATAGGAAGGTAACAATGATTGATGAGAATAAGTAAAAGGGTTATCAAGTTAAGTGAATAACAATGATTAAAAAGAACAGGTAAAATGGGTGTCAATGTTATATTTTAGATATAAGCACTTTGCACACCAAATGCCTTGGGTGAAAGGAATGGGTATCAATAATGAATAACATTGAGTAGTCAAGTTCTTGATATCATGTTCACATGTAAAAGCAATAGATATCAAAGACTAGTGTCGCTGAACAATTTAGCAATAGTAACACATATATATGTAGAACACATATATACATGTAACGAAGTGGAAATGAAAGATAAAGGGCATTGAACACCTTTTACATTTAACTTTCTCGTATCACATTTATAAATTACATAAGGCGGACCAGACCTTATGGCTAGAACAAGTCCCTTCCTAGCTAGGGTAAACAATATAAAAAGTCCATTGTGCACAATGCCGATGGTATTTACCCACTATTCCGTCAGTACGATAGCTCTGTCAAGTCCACATAGATGATAAGGCAATGGCTTCAATATCAGTTCATTAGCAGTATCCATCAATCACAGGTAACAATATAGTACAATACACGTTCAATGGTTGCTCATTGATCAGTCAAGGACACCATAGTTCAGTAAACATCGTATAGGTTCATAAACAATACAACAATGAATAGTATATTCAAGAATTAGTCAGGTGCAATGGTGGTTATTAAAAAACATTCAATATTGCATCCGGTCAACATTTGGTGTGCATTACTTTAGGGCTTATAGAACAAATTCAATAAGGCTCAATTTCACAAAGCAAATACTCAATGGAAACAATTCAATAGGCAGTTTGATTTCAATCACAAATCAATGGAAGTAGATCAATTTAGGTTCAGAACTTTGGAGAACAATCATGGTTAATGATCAAGAAGGCATTCAGTCAAATAAAGATCAATCACATATGATTACAATAAATCATATTAAGACAATAAATAAGAGTAAATGATATATAAGTAACTCGCCTCACTAAGCATTTCACTGTTACATTTTTTATTTCCTTTTTCTTTCTTTTTTTGGTCCATTATTTTAGCACTTGTGGTACTCTTCACTGTCTTTTACTCATTCTTGACTCTACATATTTAATTAATTCTAATTTAGATACTAACTAACATGAAATTATATTAATTACACTTATATTAAAGAATTTCCTAAAAATTTTCAATTTCTAGATTTTGCCTATATAAAACCCTCACTGGCAGCCTATGTTCCGTTTCCTATATCTCTCGCTACACTTATCTAATTGATTCAATTCTTTTTCATAATTAAACTAGACATTTCAAACTCCAATATCCAAAATTTACATTAATCCCACCACTACACAGTTTATGGTGATCCTTTGAAATTAATCCTGCTGTCAACACTACCGCCCTACAATTTACACATGGGCAGACTTTGTTTTTTTGTTTATAACTCAATCTATACTTATCCAATTATTGTAAGTATAACTTCTACTTAAACTATGTATTTAATTTTAGAACATATTCAAATTTTATGTTATTTGAATCGTTGTATAATTATTAGTGAATTTTCAAAATTAATCTGCTATCCTGAAATCTCTATCCGGATATACTCTATTTCCATGCTTATAATTAATTATTTGTTTATCCAATTGAAAAAATATTTTATATTCATTTATTTAACATATAAATTAATATTTCTCATGTTTACCACTTTCCCTAATTCATAATCTAAGATCCTCATATCAATAGAATTTTATATCTTATGTTCTGTTTATTAGTCAATTCGGGCATATTGTACTTATCGCTTAATATCTCTTAAACCAAAAATCCAATTGCTAAACCCTTTTACAAACCTCTATATAAGACATAAATGAACACTTTTCATGTTGAATACTTCTCCTAATTTTTTATCTAAAGTTCTTTATAACAAAAATACAGTAGCATCTTCCTAAAATCCTGCATTTGAGTCAGTCACGGTTTTTGCTTAATAACTCTTTTCTCAATTCAAATTTTACAAATTACTTTTTCATAAATCTAATTAACATACTTATATACAAATTTTATGTTTTAAGAATCCTCAAATTCATTCCTTAAATTTACGGAATTGAAACTACAAGATACTATCTAAAACAAATTCCAGAATCCTTTGAAACCCTTATTCATCTTTATCTTTCTTAGTTCAATTTATTCAATTCTCTAATTAATTAAACTATAATACTCTAAAATACAATTAAAAGGCTAATTTTAATAATCATACCTCAAATTGAAACACTTGAATTCCATCCTCTTGCTCTCCCAAATTGCTAGAATACAAATTTTCTGTCATTTCCCTCCATTTTTCTTCTTCCTCTCATCAATTTCCTATCTAACTTTGGTTGGTTTCTATGGAAAGGATGGGAATTATTTTAGAGCTATTCTTCACTAGTTGTTTGTCCCTAAAGGTGTGAATGGTCATCCATCTTCCTTCTTTTATAGGCCAATTCCATCATAAGTCTTGGATGAAGTAATATAATGTAGAATTCTCTAGAAAATTGGTCATTTGTCACTTTTACATAAATGAAAGGACTAATCTAGAATTCTCCATAATCTTCTATATGGGTTGGCCATCATTGATTCTCATTAAATAATTTTACTTGTGTTCCCCATAATTTTTGATAATTTCAATTTGGCCCATAATTTTTCTTATTTGCACTTTTATCCCAAAACTTTCTGTAATTTATTTTGTTCATTCTATTAAAAATCAATATTCACTGTGGAGAATGAAATAACTTATTTTGGGTTTTTTTATTATTTAAAATTACTTTGGGTTCAATTTTGTAACCTAGACAGTTCATTTCCAAAAATGCCCCTGGAATTGCTCTTATTTATGGTTTTGCCATTCTATTATTTTTCCTCCATCCCAATCACTTTTTCATCCTTTCATTTCACTAATAAATAGCACTATTTTAGTTCTCTTGTTATCCATGTGTCTATATTAAATAACTCTAGATTCGATACAAAATTAATTATTCATGTGGTATAATTATCTCTAGTATATTCGAACCAGTACTTAAAATACTATCTATCTATTTACCTTCATAATCTCATATAAATCCTCAAATTATTTTTCCTTAATACTTTTAGGATCTTGATCCTAGATATTCTCAATAAATTTTAAATAAAAAAACTTCTTAGAAATATTATGAAAATTTCATTTCTGGTATTACTGTTTTTTTATTGTCTTTAAATTATTCTTAAATTTCTTTTGTATTCTTCAGTAGCTATTTTTAGCTTATTTATTCTTAAATTAATATCATTCATATTGCTATAATTCGCTACTTCCACAATGTCTACTGTACTACAGTCTGGGGTGTTACAATTGGTGACTTAGGTATATAAAGTATGTATTTCGTATAGGAGATGAACTAGTTTCTGATAAATGATTAGTAGTTGTATTTAGAGGAAGTAAGTTTATAGTGACAGATGTATCTTGCTCAGTATGAGTACAAGTAGGTAACTTTATCAAAAGATGCAATATGCAACACTTTAGGTTATTAATAGGAGTAATGATTGGTGTGTTATGAGTTTTTTTTTAAAGGAAACACATCTTTATGCAATTTCACATCTCTAAAAGAATAAACTTGGTGAGTACTAAGGTCATAGACCTTGTATGCTTCTTGGCCGGTGGGTATCCTAAGAATTTGCATTTATAAGCTCTTTGATCAAACTTTCTTTTAGAGGATAGCGTGTTTGTTGCAAAACACAAACATTCAAATTCTCTAAGTTGGGTATAATCTGAAACTCTATGAAACATCTCAAACAATATTTTCCATGATAGTATTTTTGTAGGTAGCTTGTTTATGATATGTGTTGCAGTGAATATAGCTTCCCCCTAAAGTTTAGTTAGCAAATTGGCATGAAACATCAAAGCTCTAGTAATATCTAATAAGTACCTATGTTTTCTCTCAATCACACCATTTTGTTGTGGTGTATGTGTACATATGCTTTGATGGATATTTCCATTTTCTGAGCAAAATTGTTGAATGAGCATTAACAAACTCAATTCCATTGTCACTTCTGAATTGTTTTATGGTGATGTTGAACTGGTTTTTAACAATGGCCACAAACTACTTAAGAAATTAAAAGGTCTCAGCTTTGTCTTTCATCAAGAAAATCTATGTTCCTCTACTATAATTATCAACCAATGTGAACACAAAATGACAACTAGATATAATTGGCACCTTATAAGGCCCCCACATATCAATGTGCACTAATTGGAAAGGTTGTGTACTACGAATAAAGCTTTTTGTAAAGGGAATCTTGTTTTGTTTTGTTAATGGACATATGTCACAAACTATTTTATGTTGAGTTTTAACTTCGAAAAGGTTCAAGCAAGTGTGCCAATTTGATTTCTGAAGTATGTGCTAGTTTAGAATGCAAGAGATCAAAAGGAATAAACTGAGTATTTTTGTTATGTATGGTTGTTGTCCAAAGAAATGAAGTTTTTGTATTGATAACATTAATTGCAGAGGACTCCTTTGAGCAATACTCAGTGATAGTATATACAAAGAAGCTTGTTTTGTCCAAGATATAGAGTTCATCATGGATTTTTCTAACTGCTGTAACTTGTTCAGTCAAAAGATCTTGAAATGAATAATGTGTATCATAAAAGATAATTATGAGTTTCATTGTTTAAGTTAATTTGCTTACTGATAACTAATTAAATTGGAAATCAGGCATATGTAATAGATGTTTCAAAGTTAAACTAGTTTGTAAATATATTGTACCTACATGTTCAACAACTCTTTTGGTTTTGTCAGATAGGTAAACTTTTGGAAGGTTTTATGGTTCAAAGAATGTAGTAAGAATACTAATGTCAAAACATATATGGCTTGTAGCCCCTGAATCAATGATCCACACACCCCTAAGGCTAAAATCAAAACAATGTAATGCAATGTAATGTTATGTACCTGAGTAACTTGTATAGTTAGCATATGCATTTTCACTTGCCATAAATTTTCATTTCAAGTACTTCTGGACTTTTTTTTTCTAAACTATTGTTGAAATAACATTGTTGAGTTCTTCTTGCCTATTATGGTCTTGATAAATCATGACTTCTTCCAATGGGTTATCACTGACTTGTGCTATAACCTTATATTGATACCTCCCTCTCTGACTATTGTCATCTTTATTATATCTATGATTCTTCTAAGAATCATCATACCACTCAAGATATCCATGCAATTTGAAGCATGTATCCTTTGTGTGACCATGTATATTACAGTAATCACAATACTTGTCAATCTTTGTCATATCCTTATTGTATTCTCTATTCCTCCGGTAGCCTGACTTGTTGTTCTTCCTATCACTACCTCTTCCATAACTCCTCTTAAAATCTTAATTTTTGACAAACATTGCACTATTTTCAACATTCTCACCAGTAAAATTATGAATTTTTCTTTGCTTCTCAACCCTCAACACCATTGAATATGCTTTGTTAACACTATGCAAAGGATCCATGATCAGGATTGATTTCTAACATGACCATAGTTGTCATTTAGTCCAATCAAAAACTGAACTAACTTGTTTAGGCAACTTATTTCTGTTATACCTCTTGCAACACCACATATACACTCTGGAATAGGCATAAGACACATTAATTCGTCCCAAAACTTCTTTAACTTTGTATAGTAAATAGCTATTGACATGTTCGCTTGTGTTATTGAAATAATTTCTCTTTGCAATTTGTTAGTCCTTTTGGCAACTAAGAGGGAGGAATTGGTTGATTGTGGAATTAACAACAAATTAAAATTTACAAAGAGAAGGAAGGGAAAAAGGAAAAATAACACAAAGATTTATAGTGGTTTGGCAACCGTGCCTACATCCACTCCTCAAGATCACACTTGAGAGTTCCCTTAAATGATCCTTTTACGGTTACAAGATCAAACCCAAGTGTTTTACGGGTTCACACTCAAATCTTTACAAGTATTTTCAATGCTCACACTAAACCTTTACAAGTATTTTCATATTTGGCTCACAGTCAAACCTTTAAAGAAATACAAAATAAGAAGAGAAATAATTTCTCTTGGAGTTTAATTAACTCTCAAATAATTAATGAGTCTTAATGAACTCAAGGATTTTACAAATTAAAACTCACAAATTGATGCTTTATAAATATAGACTCTTTAAACCATATACAAGAATGATTTTAATGCAAAAACTTAATTCAATGATCTCAATTGTTGTTCTCTTAATTTCTAACTTTCTTAAGTTTTAAAACAACTTGTACTTATAGTCCAACATCAAATGTGATAGTTAAGATCCAAAATATAGTTGTTAGAATTTTTTTCAATGACTATTTTTTGTGTCAGAATCGCAGTAGTCGCGCCTGCGACCTCCTGATCACGCCCGTGACTTAGGTGACTTTTTCTACTAGACTTTTTTGAAGAAATGTCGCACCGGCGACTCCTAGTGTTGCACCTGTGATTTGTTTTCTTCATATCTCAAGTTATACAACTCCAAATCATGCACTATTTTTTTGTTGGAAACTTTGAGATGTCTACTATAATTTTATGGTTTATCACAACTCCTAAATCGTCTATATTAATGTCTTAAAAATTATAATATTTTATTACTCTAATCTATAAGACAGTTTGAGCATACTTCACTAATTCTTTAATTTCTCCTTTTATAGAGTTCGAAATCACTTGATTCTATTTCCATATTAAAGTAGACTTCCAGAAATTCAATTATATATAATGGCATACCCAAATTATTCTTCTACAATTCCTAGCAAGGTTTAAAAATTGCCCTATCAATTTTGTCCTAGTCTGTTAGCTTGAGTATAATTCTTTCAAAAATTCATATCTTCATTTTCCAATGTCCAATGCTTAATCTAATTTTTGTTCCTAAAATTAGACATCCATATCTTTCCATCCATATATAGTTTGTCCTATTAGCTTCTCCCAATTTATACAGAATTTGGCATTAAATCATACTTTTACAAGTGTACTCCATTAAGCTTATGTGTTTAACCTATATTTGAACAATGATCATGATTTTTCATGCCTTAACAAACTCAATAAAATTGTTAGCTAAAATAACACATTTATATTATTTTGCTATCATCAAAATCAACATTAAGTCCAAGGGGCCAACACAATTGATAGATCTTGGGGCCATTACTTTCTCCAAATCCCTTTTCTATTTTTTCCCACAATTCCTTAGAACTACTTGCATACAAAAAAGACTATGCTAATTCTTTAGACATTGAGTTAAGTATCCAAGTAATCACCATGTTAACCACTCTCTGCCAAGCCTCATACCTTTAAGATCCTTCATCAGGCATCTCACATTTCCTGGAGCACTAACAAGAACCATTCCTGGAGTATGAGTTCTGAAGTATATGAGGATCTCTAGAATATCGATCTCTATCACGATTCTTTATATTTCTTACTCTATTATTCATATTTTCTTCCTATGTTTTAGTCTCCGTTGTAAACACTATCTTGAATCTTCAATCAATTTCTTTAAACGAAGTAATTTGACAGATCAAGCAAGGACCTGCTCTAATACCATAAAATCTATGAATCTAGAAATGGAGCTTTCACGGATAGCAAGAACAAGAAATGATAAAGAAACTTAAGCAAACTAAGTAAACAGATATTTGAAATTGATATGTCAATATAATATGAGCATTTCATTCATACAAGGCTTCTTATATACAGCTTGTTCACGTGGGAAATTTGCCAGCTCAGCTGGTCTTTATTTAAAAGAAACTAAAACAAACTCAATAACTTGTAACTAACTATTTTACCATTCTTAACAATATTATAACTAATTACTAACTACGAACTAGTTATATACAAAGTAAAATAATTTAACCCTAGTTACAGGCTTCTTTGCTCATCTTCCTCGTCGTCAGAGGATTTTCTTGTATCCATTTATATTCAAAGCTTATTCGTCCACCGCACTTACCATATCCAATCGAGTCTACAATCTTAAGGAAAAAACAAACAAAAAAATATTTATAGAGAAATAGCTTTGAGAGTGACAGAGAAGAAATAACATCGTTTAGATGAAAAATCAAAAAAGAAAAAGAGATCAATTTTGCTAATGTGCCAAGAAGGTGAGGGAATATGATAACAAACATATTTTAGGAATACACCTAAGTTATATAGATATTTAAATCATTTCATAAGCACAATAAAGCTTTTTTTAATACTATTCACACGCTTTTGACGCACGTTTAATACACACTCCTTAATCACCGTAAAAAAATTAATGAGATAAAAATTAAAAATTAGATGATTTAATCGATACACTTTTAAAATTATAGACTTAATAATATAAAAGAGAAATTCAAAGATTTTGGGATGCGTGTTGCCAAAAATATAATAAATGTATTGAATAATTTCCTTAAATGCAAGACATCAAATTGGAAAATAATCAATTTTTTCTTAAATAGTAGATATTATGATACATGCAAATGCCAACCTTCAGATTTAAATAATTTAATTTATTAAATATATAGTTTTATATATATAAATATATAAAAATTTGATTTTAATTGAAATTCGAATTTAAAATCTTATTATTTGAAAGATAAATTTGAGTATACTAAATAAAAAATTTATTGATATTTTTTATAATTCATATTATTCAATAACTTTTAATTAGTTTGTAATTACTATAAACTGCATATAAAAAAAAATTAAAAGAAAAAGAGAGTACCTTTATCTTTATATATATTTATATATTTGTATTAAACCTTAAGAAAGCATAGTGACGTATTTGATGACATAAATTGGTTTTAAAAAATAGATAGATTGTTATATGTTATTGGTGGTAGATTTTTTATCAATTGACAAGATTCATTGTCATTAAGTAATAAGCCTTTAATTTAAGTGCCTCTACCACTCGCGTGCTTCTCGAAGCCTGATGTTATCCAAATATCCAATATCGATAGCTTCCGCACGCCTTTTTATTTTTTACCAGTAAATTTTAAACCTATGGATTATTTAAATGAAATACACGTGTTTTTATATAATTTTTTTAATAATAAATATAAATTTTTAATAATTTTTTTTTAAATATATAAATATAATTTTAAAGTTAAATAAGACGAGGAAGAAACATATCACATGAACTATAAGAGGCTGATTTTTTTTAATAAATATACTAGAAAGAGTCAGTAGACTAATACTTATTAATAAATAATTTATTATTAAAATTAATGAAGGCACTAATATTGAAAATTTAAATTTTTTATTAAAATATTTCGAATTTGATGGAGAAAGTTATTGAAAAAATTAAAATTAACAATATTATAATAAAGTTTAGCTTAACATACAAATTAGATATATTAAAATAATAAAATAAAAATAATATAATGATGAAATATTTATTTTATATATATATATATATTAAACTTCAAAATATATAATTTATCTATGCAAATATTAATATCCAACTTGAGAGAGCTTTGGGTTGAATAAATTTATTTTTAATTTTAATTTTAAATAATATAAATTTCAAGCATAGGTTCAGGCAATAAAAATCATTACTGCTCAAGTTTAGGGAGACAATGTTTAAGCTGGGCGGTGCTTTGTCAGAAATTTTTAAAAAATATTTTAATACGAGATATGGTACGCACACCTGCGCAGATTGAATTGTTGCGTTAAAAAATATATAATTTTTATAATATTAATTTTTTAGATATTAATAATTTTTAAAATTTTTTAAAAATAATAATATTATGATATTTATTATAATGAATGTAATGATTTATTTTTTGTATGAAATAAAAATAAAATAAATTTAAAAATATATTAAAAGTGTATTAATTTTTAACGATTTAAATTTAATATATTTATATTATATTTATAAATTTATTTAATTTTTATTTTATACGATAAATATTTATTGAATTTATTATAATAAATAATATAATATTATAATTTTAAAAATTTTTATAAAATATTTTTAGAATTTAAAAAGTCAATACAACAGAAAGCACGTTTGCCAAACCTCATCCTTTAGTTAAACTGACACTAAATTGTTGGTAGTTAGATTTGATAAAAAATTATCTTCACATAAATAGTTAGCTTTTACGGTGGGCGGTGGATGCGAAAATGGTCCCACGTGGATTGCACCTTCCTGGGGGGTTTACCGCCTGCGCTGGCTCCGCCCCCACCGGCGAAGCTAGGTATCTCCAGCCAGTAGCCACTGGCCCCCACCAGTACTATTACGATGCGAGGAGAAAGAAGCAATGGAATGGACAGAGTGAAATGGGCCAACCATCTTATCCATTGAGAAAAAGAAAAGCATTCTCTCTATTTTTCCGCATGGGACTTCTTATACATCTTGTCTAGAGGTGGAACTGGAATTGAGGGAAAGACTTGAAAAAGATAAGGAAATCCCAAATAATAATAATAATTTTTCATGCTCAAACAGTCCGTCAAATATAAATTTTTATATGTATTAGATTAGATCTTATAGATAATTAGTTTTTATTATTTAATATTTTAATTGTTTTATTTTAAAATATTTTGTAAATATGATATTTAAATTATCAATGAGTTTTTAATTTAAAAGTATTAAAAATTATATTAAGGGTATAGAGATTTTGAAATTGAAACTAAATTTATCGATAAATAATATATAATATTTGAATTAGAGTTTTACAATTCAATAATTTAAAATTTAAAATTATATCATTAATGTTATTAAAAGTTTTAGTAGTTAACATTTAATTTTTAACCCTTAAATTAAATGTCTTAAATATTATTTGTATATAAACCAAATTAAGTTTTATGAAATTAAAAGTTTTTATATAATCAGAGTATTCCATGATAAAATTATATAAATTATTTAATTTTAATAGTTATCTTCTAAGTGATTGGGTGTATATAATTCATATTGTTTTCATATTCAAACAAAATTGATTAATTTGCTTTGGATTTTCAAACTAAACTATATTATTGTTAAGAAATTCTCAAAACGAAAACGATTACAAGAAGCATCCTAAAAATGGCTATGAAAGAAATACATATGAACTGTCCGACAATCAATTTCTACAAGAAACATAATGGAAGCAACCTCTTTATCGGATATCAAACAATTTGACTTTCAATCCAATAAAAATATTTTCAAATTTCAACAATTTAAACATTATTTTATTAATAATTTCAGAAAAAAAAAAGAAATTGAAGGATTAATAATTAATATAAAAATGGATGTTGAAAATGCAATTAGTCATTTATCTTTTTTTTTCTTATTACATAAATGAGAAGAGAAAATGAGAATTTTTAATTTTAATTTTTTTTAAATTAATTTTATAAATATAAATCCGTAACTTATTTGTTAGTTTCGCAATTTATTTAATAATTTTTTTTATCATTTTTTTTCAAATGAAAGTGAATTAAGTTGTTCATCCAAAAGGTTAATTTTTTTATCAATAAAATAAATCCTTAAATTTTTTAAAAGAATTCATTTGAAGTTAAATTAAAATTTAATATTGCATATATAAATATTAAATATATCTTGTAAGAAAAATAATATATAATAATGATTAATTTCCAAATAAAAATAAATAATATCAATTTTAAAAAATTATTTTAATATATTATTTTTTCTAGCAAATGCCCTTACAACATTAATTAAAAAATAAAAATTCAAATAGAATTAAATAAATTTAAAATAAATAAATACATAAAAAATATAAAATTTGACATTTATTTATATATAAAAATGTATATACATATATACATTGAATATATATTCTTCAAACAAAGACAAAAATCCAAAAACAAAACTGTTGATGGCATTCAACTTCTAAAATTTCCAATTTTGGACACAGAGTGTAACGCATTTGAAAATGGACCCCCAAAAGTGATAAAATAATTATTGTTGTTGTGAAAATAAAATAAAATAAAAAATTCTGTGATCCACTTGTTGATGCATATAAGATTGACACTTGCCCCATAATTGCTATTATTCTGCTCTTGACCATTTGCCAAACATTTTTTTTTTTAATAAAATAGTCCAAAATTCATTTGTTTTATTTGAATATTAAGGAATTAACTTTGTTTGGCTACTCAATTATAAAATAAAACTTCTTTGCCTGGTGCGCCTTGCAGTTGGTGGCTATCTCTTCATTCCATTTTGATTTTGTTTCTAATCCACCTAAACAATATAAAAACTCTAAAAAAATAAACACACTCAAAAGATAAAAAGTCACTAACAGATCTTAGGGGTGATTGATTCCCGATTAAATATTTTTAATTATTTAATTATCAATTGTAAGTACATAAATTATTAATTAAAAAAATTTATATTACTGCTGATAATAATTTATAATTTATAATTTATCAATTATAATTTTATATTAATTATATATTTATCAATCATTTTATCAAACACTCTTTTAAAATTATAATACTTTTTCAAAATTAAAAATTTTAAATTAGAGTTTGATTTAAAGTTAAATTTTTAAAAAATAATTTAATAAATTTATCAAATTAATGTTAAAAAATTATTTTAAAAGTAAATGTGAAAAATTTAAATTTTATCGATAAAATTAATGTTAGAAAAATAAAAAATAAATCTATTATTTTTCATATAATTTCCTATGGTTTTATTTATTTTATATAGTTTGCTAAAGTTCAACTAACTATAAGCAATCATAATTTTTATTTTTTGGTTGATTTTAATTTCCTTTTTCTTTTTTTTTTTTTAAAAAAAGTCCAAACTTTATATATTTTAAATTCAAATATTCTTTAGGTAGACAAGTCCAGATTCAACAACTAGAAATAATATTCCTAAAAAAAAAATAAAACAACTAGGAATAAAAAAATAAAATAAAAGTGCGAAAAGGACCAAAATTTAAAAAATCAATGTATCTAGTCACATTCACCCAAGCGCTGTATATATATATACATACCAGCTCTACCGTTTCAGTCTCATTTGTATCCAATTTCCAATACGCATTTTACCTCTACACACCGCGCTTTTCTTCTATAACCACTTTTTCAAAACGTAGAAGCAGAAGCTCCTATGGCAGCTCTCTCTGAAGTCTTAATCAGTCTCAAAACCCTAGCTATTCTTATCATCAAACTCTTTGTGATTAAACTTATAGCTTTATTCCAATCTGTAATCGGCGCAGTCACCAACTACGGCCAACGAGTACTCACCGCCGCCCAATTCCTCTGTTATATTGAAGAAAAAAATCCAGCGATTCGCTACACAAAAGCGCTAATTGGACTGCCGGAGATTCCTCCGGAATGTTCAGTGTGCCTGTCGGAGTTTGCGGAGGACGCAATGGTTAGAAATTTGAAGTGTAATCATTTGTTTCATAAAGATTGCCTTGACCAGTGGTTTCAGCAATGCCGGTCTACTTGCCCGCTTTGCCGGACTATGGTGTTGCCGGACGAGGTCGTTGCCAGTTACCGCCGGTTGAAGGACGATGGTGAGATAGAGTTTGATAGGAGTAATGAGGAGATTGTTTTCTTGGTGTCTCCTTTACATGGTAATGGGTTTCTTAGTTATTTTTGGTAATTAATTAATTTATAATGTGTAATTAATTAACTAATTAATTGTGGGTTTAATTAGAAAGACTATTAAGGGTTTTTTGTTTTTAGGAATTAGTGAGAAGGGGAATTATGGAATTGTCTTTTTGGTACAGTTAATCCTTAAGTTGAGTTCACAAGCAGAAGAAATTTTTTTTCAGTTTCTGCATAAATTAATTATTGTGTGCATATAATTATTGTAATTGAACATATTCAATAAATTTTACTGAAATTTTTAATTTTTGTACATCTTTTTTAATCTCTATTTTTTTGTTTATTTATTTCCCTTTTCTGGCAGCTAACAAAACTGAGCCACAAATTTCCAATGAATACAGAAGATATATATCTCACAAGCAATTGATGATAACTTGTTATATATATATTGTTTTTTGGAACCGGATTGGATCGATTTAATAAAAAAGTCATATTTTCGATTTAATTTAATTTATTTTTTTATTTAATTTTATAACAATCGGTTTCGGTTGAATTAATTAAATAACTAATAAATTAATTATAATTTAAATTTTTTATCTTATTTGATATTTTATTTTTTATTTTTATTTTTTTTATATTATCATATTATTAATAAAAAAAAATATAATTATTAAAATATTTAAAATAAAATAAAATGATACATAAAAAAAATATATAAAATAAAAGATCAAATGAGATACGTAATGTGGATTAACTTTCTGTCATATATTAATTTTCAATTCCAACTTATGAAAGTAATAATAGTTAATTATTTTAAATATAAGTGAATTTAAAAAATAAGAATAAAAAAATTAATATTAGCTTATATTAATTTTTTTAATTCTTAACAATTATCAGCTTTTATTTTATTTTTTTTCTTAAATAAGTTGATCTAACAAAACCGTTACAAATTAAAAAGTTATTTCCAATATTTAAATCAAATATCGTTAACACTAACTATCTAGAAGTAAATGTTAGATTTAAATTTTAAAGATTTCAAAATATTTATTTTAATATTAAAAAATTAATATAAAATAACTTTTTACATATTTATATTCAAATTTTCAATAAGAATTATATTCAGCTGAATATATAAATTTTGAGTTTGTGTAGATAAATATTTCCCCATCGGTGATTGAATTTCATTACAGCACTCAAAAAAGCCACAGAATAAAAGTGATATTCACATGGTTGCTTAAATGAATCAACAACTTCAAAACACGTTTACTACTTTCCTTTTCTTTTCTTTGTTTTTTTCTATTTCAACAACTTCATTTGTCAATTTCGTCAATAATTCTGAGATTTATTTATGTATGTATCTTAATTTTTGGCTAATCATCTATTTTATGTCAATATATATTTTGACTTAATTAACATGGGTATAATTCAAAATTTTGTGAAAATTCTTAATATTAACTGTTTTAGCAAAAAATAAAATGTTTTTATTTGACAAATAAAATTAAATATAAAAAAATTCATTAAAATAATTTAACAATAAAGATATAAAAGCACGAAATCAGATAATTAATTTTAGATGTATCGAGAATCAAATAAATATTTAATAGAAAATTAAGAATTATGAAAAAGAATGACAAAAATAAAAAAAGATAAAATACTTAATAATGTAGAAGCTAAATTTGAGTGACCTAAACTCATTTAAGTCTTTAGATCATTCCGTCTTTAAATATATATTTAATTTGATTCGATTTGAATTTGAATCCTTTTCCTTTAATGCTAAAAAAGATTTGCAAAATATTTTTTTATCAGCTTTAAAAAGTATGCAAAATTTTTAGATGAAAAGAAAAATTCCTGATTTTTTTTATATCATAAATATTATAAAACAGATATTTAATTATTAAGTTAATTCAATAATTAAAAAAAAATGTTTATTAGATAAGAAAGAAGAACAGAAAAAATAATGAAGGAAAGAAACAAAAAGTTCTAAAAAATAATTAAAAAAAAAGAAAGAAAATAAATTAGTGAAGATTATTGATGATGTTGATTGTCATTCGGAATAGTTTTGGCCACATATATACATGTGATTTTTTGTGATATAATTGAGCTGGTTTTTGCCACTTAATAATTGATATAATATTCACTAATAATTAATATAAGATAAGATTGTTTAAATTTTCTTTATTTGTCATGGCTCTTCAATTTCCTTTCAAGGTATGCATTGCTGGAATTGGTGGATTAAGATTTACTTCTTAACCTCAAATCAAATTATTCAGTCTAAAGAATGCATAAATAAAAAATTAATCAAAATAAAGGTAATAATTAATTAATTATTTGAGTTGGTCAGCTTATATATTTAATTTTATAGAATGTATGCACTGCTTAAACTATAACATATACTTCATAATTTTAAATTTAAGTTAATAAAATCTAATTAACGATTAATTTTGAGGAGTAGAAAAAAGAAAATGATAAATCTAATGAAAGTTCCCTAACAATTAAGAGGGGTAAATTAGTTGATATTTAAAAATTTATAAAAAAATAAAAATATTGATAAAAAAAATGAAGAGATAATGAGACACAATATTTTATAATGGTTCGGTTAATTGTTTGTTTATATTTACTTTTCAAACTCACATTTGAGTATTTCACTTTGATCTTTTAGCGGTTGCAAAATAAAACTCAATTGTTTAAGTTTACACTCAAATCTTATAAAGTATTTTTATAAAATTCATACTCAAAACTTATAAGTATTTTCACAAGACTTATACTCAAACCTTATATTATATAGATTATTTTATAAGAGCAAGATAAAAAACATAAGTGTTTTCATATTTGACTCACACTTAAACTTTTACAAAGTGTTTTCATGAGGTTTATACTTAACCTTTTACAATTAGTCTCAAAATGAGCAATAAAAGCTCATAAACAATTCACTTACTCTTTCTAATCTCACTTAATAACCTAAGGAAGTGTTGAGAAAGAGAAGAAGAACAATTACCCAACTTCTCAATAAATTCACCTTAATGAATCTTACAAATAAATGATCTAACTAAGAAAATGAAGTTGGAGATTTATTTTTCACTTGTATAAACTCAATAAATGTTGTTCTTAATCCTAGAAACATCCCAAGTACTTGTACTTATAGTCCCAACTTAAATAGAAATGTTTTACTCTTTTAAATACACTTGTATTTATTTTTCAACAGCCAGTTTTTTTTGTTTGTATCTGCAGATTCACGACTACGAATGATTGGTTGTGACTGCGACTTCTCTGACGTAGAAACTCTTCATAATCAGTGATCAACATTCGCACTTGTAATTTCTTCGAATCACGCCTGCGACTGCTTCCTTCGCGCACGCAAAAATTGCCTTGCTTGGGACTTGAGCTACTGTCACTTTCTGGACTCCCAAGTCACAGGTAGGCTTTCATCTTCGCACCTACTACTTTGATAATGGCTGCGACTAAAAACAATAGTACCTGTTGCTCCAATATTTGTGCCCGCAAATATTGTCCTATTTGGAATTGAAATTTTTGCTACTTTCTGGACTTCTTAGTAACGCCCGCGACAGACAAATTCACGCCTGCGACTCTTGTGTCATGGTTGCAACTTTTCTAGTAACGCCCGTTACTTATGCATTTCCTGTAACTTGATATTTGATGATTTATTTTATGCATTTCTCAAAGTATGCTCCCCCTTAGCATGTGTACTTCATGGCTTCACTTCATGTCATTTTTCTTGATGTCAATATGAGTTCCAATATCACATTGAACTTTGCCGTTAAAATCTTTCAAATTTGTTAAATCTATGATTTAACAATTGTTATGATTTCTCATGTTTTAACCAACTCAAACAAATTTGTTAGCATAATTAACACATTGATATGTTTTGTTATCATCAAAATCAATATTAAACACAATGGGGGCTAACAATCTCCTCCTTTTTTATGATGATAAAACCATACATATAAGTATTTAAGAGACAAGCAAAGTAGTTCTTGAATATAAACTCAACTAATACAGACATTTGTATACAAACTCTCTCCTTTTTTTATATCATCAAAGAGATTTTGCTCTCCTCATTGGAAAAAGAATAGCTTGGAATAGCTCAATGCATAATGGGATTCAAACGATTTCTCCCCATTTTTCAAGCATTTCTCCCCCTTAATAAATCAAAAAGTATTAAGGGCTTCTCAAAGGATCATCAAAACAAATTTGCACAAAAAGATATTATCAAAACATTTTCATGAAACTCATTGTAAACATGCATTCTCTCCATTTAAGACAATAATGTATGCATGAAGTCACTTTTAAACAATTAAATATACCATCAATCAATTTATAGCATATGACAATAAATATGCAACCCATAGCATACTAACTATTTAAATATCAAGGGGGCAAAAGATGATACTTGTTTAGCTCTCATACTTCTATTTGTATATGCTCTTATGTAAGTCAAGAATAATCAATGTTATTCCATTGTGGCTTTCTACCATTGTTCAATTGGTAGTGCCTTCTATCGTTTGAGCTCTTCATATTGTTGAATGCTTCATAACCTATGGTGCAAGGTCTATATATAATTCCATTTTTATATGCACCATATGAATAGGCTTTATTTGCACCATAGTTCAATGCACCATTTCTTTTATGTGGAGGTTGATAAACCATCTTTGTTCTATCATTTTTCTTCAAAAATTTCTACATAGAAGAAATAAAAGAATGCATTTTTTGTATCTTTTTTCCTTTGAGTCTTTTTAGGTTAGCATTAAAAGCATTCAAATCAATATATCCTAGATACAATTTTCTAACATAACATCTATAGTTTGTGTGACCAAATCTACCGCAATAATGATACCTCATGTGATAATGAAAATCATTTCTTGGCCTAAATTGAGGTATAGGCTTATAGTATGGTCTTGGTTTAGTGTATGCATATGAAGGTCTTCTTTGACTCCATGCCCTTGGCATGTCATTCTTAGGTCTTATGACTTTGGGTGGAGGCATATATGACACATGCGTAGTGGAGCTAGATGCCTTAACAAAAGTGGTATTGGAGGTGAATGGCTTACTACCTTTACTATATCCGAGTCCAAACTTAATAGTTAGACACCTTTGACATTCAAGGATTTTATCTAACTTTTCTTTGTCCTTGCAAAGTTTGGACATAAACTCATCATGTGAAGCTAATTTAGTCTTTAAGGCTTCATTTTCCTTCCTAATCTCATTGAATTCATGAGTATTTTGTGTTAAATGAAAGTTAGTCTTCTCCTATTCAATTTTGGAGATATTTAAAGTAGCTATCTCTATATAACTATCACATGCATGTAAAATCTTATTTGACATTGCTTTCAAATTGTCATATTTACTTTGTAATTTATGATATTTAAAAAGCAATGATTCCATCATTTGCATAGCATCATTATCATTAATGAAGTTCGAATTACTTACCTCATTTGAAGAAGTGTCCTCATCAATTGCTATGAAGTATAGATTAGTAACTTCATCCTTACTGTAATATCTTCCATTTTGAAGTGTATTTGTTGATTTTATTTGTTTGGAGAATTTTAAATTTAAATGAGAAGTTTGAAAATTTCAGGAACTTTTGTTTTGAACTGCAGCAAAATTCAATGTTGACCATTACTTGCTCTTAAAGAGATAATTGGGTAAAGTGTAAAATATGAAAGTTGTTAATTTATGTCTTAGCTATAATTCTGCAAAATGGTTTGGTATAATTTTGAGTATGTGGTGAGTTGTGTCTATTGGAGCAAGGGTGGTCTGGATGAGAATTCCTGCAGGGATGTAGTGCATGTTTGGAATTTCTGGGAATAACTGAGGCAGAATTTATTGAAGTTGTAAACATAAAAAATGTTCCTTCGTGTGTTGAGATGATTCCTGTAAAATTTCAAAAATTTTGGGTAAGTATATCTCAGTGGAGAGTGTTTTGTATCAGGACTATTTGGTCAAACTTTGGGGCAGGAGTCTGGGTGACTTTTGGAGAGTCACCACTATCTGAATGTTGATTTGTTTGATGTGAAAATTTGATATGTTGTGTTCCTGCTTGTTGATGGTAAGTGGCAAGAAGAATCGGTAAGTTTGGATTTTTGTAGCTCAATTGCGAGTTGGCTTAAGGTGGGATGTTTAGGCAAGAGTTAACTTAGAAGTATTTGGTTATGGAGAGCTAGCCTTAAGCGAGAAGGCATTTCACGATGTAGGAAATCGAAATCATAAAGAGGGCAGCGGAATAAAATTTTATTCGATTTCCTCCATGATCCATATGAAGATCGAGATCAGAAGGTTAGGGTTCATACCTTTGGTTGATGATTCGACTATGAAAAACGATTCTGAGTCAAGAACAGAAGCTTTTGCGCCTTCTGCCTCTACGGTATCCACACGAACAGATCGTATCTCCTTTGGTTCGTCTCACGAACAGGAAGATAATCT
>CANXYC010774885.1:0-36973 GCA_948193065.1 Aleurites moluccanus | reverse complement strand
TTCATAAGGTATTGAATTTGTCTTAGAATGTGGCATTCTATTCAGGATGTGACATGCAGTCAAAGCTGCTTCTCCCCAATAACAAGAAGGCATGCCAGCTGTCAATAACATAGAGTTTAACATTTCAGTTAACGTCTTGTTTTTACGTTCAGCTATGTCATTAGATTGAGGTGAGTAAGGAGCAGTAGTTTCAAGTATTATGCCATGAGAGTTACAAAATTCCTTAAACTCTGTCAATTTGTATTCTCCTCCTCTGTCACTCCTAAGTCTTTTAATTTTCAAGTTTAGTTGATTTTCAACACGATTCTTGAAAATTTTAAATTTATCAAATATTTCATCTTTAGATTTTAACAGATAAATATGACAAAATTTAGAAAAATCATCTATAAAAGTAACCAAATACTTCCGACCTACTCTAGTTGTGAAACTTTTAAAATCACATAAGTTAGAATGTATTAGTTCAAGAAGTTGTGTACTCCTAGAAACCGACGAAAAAGGTTTTCTAGTAATTTTAGTTTGAGCACACACTTCACATCTGTTAAATCTGATCGAAGTATCTAATAGTATATTATGAGTTTTAGCTAGTTTAGCCATTTTCTTATAGTTCACATATCCTAATCGATTATGCAATATTTTTGGATCAATTAAATTTGAACTAACATGGCTAACTGTTTCATTTGCTAAACTCAGTCAATACATACCACCTACCAAATAAGTACATCCAAAATAACAAGAGTTAACAAACAAAGTTACTCTACCATTAGAAATTAAAGTGTTCATGCCAGCAATATCTAAAAGACTGATAGAAATTAAATTCTTCAAGATAGATGGAAATACTTTAACATTTTTAAGAGTTAGAATTTTACCTGAAGAGAGAGCTATATTTGCTGTACCAGTGTGAGTTACTACTTTTTTGTCTCCACTAGCCACAACGATAGTCTCGTTGACTTCAGTAACATGACATGTGGCTCCTACATCTAACCATTATTCTGAAGAAGTACTGGCCTTTTCATTTTTTCCGATCATAGCAATAAAATTCTGAGGCTCAGTATTCTGTACTATCATATTTGCTTCTTTATTTGGTGTGTTAGATTTAGTTTTTAAAGGAGTCTTACATTTTGCAATGAAATGACCCAATTTCCCACAGTTGTGGCACTTGCCTCTTTTCTTCTTAGAAATGGTCTTTTTGGCCTCTAACCTGGGGGGTTCATTTTAGTTTGACTTGGATCTTCTAGAAAATTTCTTGGAATGTGTGACTGTGTTAGCAGCCGACTGCTATTGTTTGACAATTTCTAAGTTATTTCTAACTTTATTCTCATCTTCGATTCTGATGAATCGTTTGAGATCATTCAATCCCACTTGCATCTTTTTTCTATACATTTCAGTTTTAAAAGTGTGTCATGCAAAAAGTAGTTTGTAAATTATTGCCCCAACTAAGAAGGTATCACAGATGATGATCTTTTCATTATTTAATTTAGATCTCAGATTTTCTAGATTAGTTACTTGAGGAGTGATTTCCATATCTTCATTAAATTTGAAATTCATGAATTTGTCAACTAGGTGAGTTTTTGACAATTCCTCCTCATTTCTAAATTGAGCATCTAAATTATCCCGTATTTCTTTAGCAGTGTTATATTTGCTAAAACTTCTGCCAACCGATCAGAAAGACAATTCAATAGATAGTCTTTGCAGAAGTCATCATTCTTGTTCCATTGAAATTTATCAACATCCTCCATTGTATCAGCAAAGGTACTCAAAATAGTGTAGAACATATTTTTATATTTCAGTCTAAATTGAGTTTTTCGCTTCCAGGAATTAAATTTAGATCCACTAAACGTTTTCAATTTGATCATCTCAATCGGAGCACGTTTATCCATTCTTTTATATATTTAAATAGACAATTAAATAGCAAAAATTATATAGAAGAAAAAGTTGGAACAAGTGTACCTGAATCGAACCAGCAATTGAATCAAATCAATGATTGAATCAGATCATTTATTTGAATCGAACCGATTATTGAATCGAACCAATTAAATGGAACTGATGAAATCAAACCAATGAATCAAACTGATAATTGAATCAAACCAATTAAATCGAACCGATAAAATCAAATCAATCATTGAATCAAACTAATTGAATCAGACCAATGATTTGAACCGAACCAATGACTCAAACCGAACCGGCGATTCGAATAGAACCAGTTTCAAATCTCCTCTGTGCCACCGATCTTATTGCTGGTTGCTTCCACTATTGTTGCCTGATTCCAAATCACCACTGTTGCACGAGTTTGACTCCAATTTTTTTTTTCAACTACCAAACTCTCTATATTTTTTTTTATTTAATCAATAACTTGGATCAAGAATAATAAATTTGATTATTTAATTAATCAAACTAGAATTTAAATCAAGAACAACAAACTTGAATTCAAATTAGAACAAGAAAACTTGAATTAAAAAATTAGAAAACCTACTACTTCAAGATTGTTAGGGTTTTATATGCGATTGCTTGAAGTATTACACTCTAGGTATCTAATTTGGAATTCTAGCATGCTGCCTCCAGCTAGCATATATATAGGTTTACACTAGGGTTAAACCAGTTAATGGACTCTTATCCATTAGGCCCACTACGAAGGTCCATTATCTATTAAAATTTATATTAGAACATATATTATGATTATTTAATATACCCAATACTAACAACTCTGATTAGTCTCAAAATCACTCTAGTAAGAGATAAAAACGTGTCAGGACAAACTTCCTGACATGACACGCACAGAAATTCTATATGATTATGACACCCAACAATAAAAGTGATTGTTTGACTCTTCAATATTATTATAATTTCGATAACTCCCTGGTGTTATCATTTGTCCATCAATCTCATTGGATGACATAAATTTTGGAATATATAATTGACATTTTCAATTATCATAAATAGGTTCAGCTTACAACTTCTTACATCTTTTTCTCACTAATACATATTCTCTCTCAATATGGGAAAGTAGTCATATTCTTTTTTGAACTTTCTTGAATATCAAGCCAATTAATTTAGATATTGGAAAGGTTGATGCTTGTCTATTCATCTTTCAGGTTCAGTATATCTTTAAGCCCAAACCACACATAAGATATTCACATCTATCTTTAAATATCTTTATATTATCACTTACTTATCCTTCATGTATATCCATCCTTCATTCATATTATGAATGATCAGTTGTAATTTTTTAAAAAAATTGTCCATTTTGAAATTATAATTTTATCATTTTCCCCAAGTATAATGACATTCACATCCAAATTTTCGCTGTGATTATATTGATTATGTATATATTTAGTGCAAGTATTTTCCTAGCATCATTGTAGGTAAAAACTATCAATTAATTCTTCAGCTATATTAAAGTCAAAGGAGTTCTCAAGTGCTCGTTTTATTTATAAAATAGGATGCAGATAGAATAATTATTAGCAAATTTGATTTAAAATTAGATATGAAATAATTATGTTATAGAATAATAAATTGAGAATCACAAGTTTTAATTGAAAATTGAAAATTTACTATATGCAATAAATATTTTCCAAACTTATAAAATGTAAATTTTATATAAAAAATAGTTATTCAATTTCAAAAATTACTAACTTTTAATTTTTTTTTTAATATAATCACTAAAATTTAATTTATTGCTTGTAAATCACTAAATTTTTTTCAACTAAAAATCACTTAGGAGACTTGATTAAAAATGAGACTGATGATGTGACATGACATATCATTCATGCTATTTAATATGTGACGTATTATATCAAAATGTTAGAATGATGTGTCATTCCACTTATCATTTTATTGAGTTTTTTGTCAGAATTTCGCAGATGACCTTTGATTGAAAAAAAATATAGTGATTTGCCTTTAATAAATTAAACTTTAGTGATCATTAAAAAAAAAAATTCTTAAAATTTAATAATTCTTATTATCATTTACCCTTATTGCATTACATACAACAATTATTTCATGAAATAACAATTTCATTCCGCAAATCAAACATGCTTAATTATTTTAATAGGGATTCACACTTAAGTAAAAGACTATTATTATTTTTGATATAAAATAGATATCTGGAAGTAATTATTTTAAAATAAGATTTAAAATTTGTGATTGAAATTTAACTAATTTGAATTTTTTTAAATTTCAAATATAAATTTGTGTAAAATAAATTTTGGCAACCAGACATCCTCAAATTAAAGAAAAGAGATTTTATTCAAAATCCCACTAGATTAATTTTAAATCATACATATATATTTTATATGATGATAATTTAGAACCATTCAATAAAATCCTAACAAGATTTAATGAATATTAAGATATTATTTGAATATATAAAATTACATAAAATAAATAAGAAAATTATACAAAATAAATAAATTATATGAAACAATTGAAAAAAAATTATATAAAAAAATATGGGAAGGCCAAATAAAACCCTATTATAATATTAGGTGTGAAGGTACTGTTTATAGCGTTAGATGCAATATCTAAATTTTACGATATATAATATTAAAAAAATGATAAATTCCTTATTATTAAATTATATATTCGATAATAAGTTAGAAAGTATTTGGATTTACTTAAAATAAGTATCAAATATTATTTTAAAATTTAAAAAATACTAAATATTTTTTGAGTGTTTGAGTGATTAATTCAAAACGTAATTTTAAAACTTAAAAAAAAAAAAATTTAAGTCAGACATTATAGGTATATGAATCTACTTAAAATAGATATGAAACATTATTTTGAAATTTAAAAAATACTAAACGATTTTTTGAGTATTTAATAGATTAATTCAAAATATTATTTTAAAACTTAAAAATAGAAAAAATTTAAACTAAACATATCAATTTTTTTTGAAATAATATTTTTAAAACTCTATTTTCAAAATAAATTTTATATCCAAACACCCTCATTATAACTTTTTTAAAATAATTTTTTCAAAATTCTATTTTTAAAATAAAATTTCTACCCAAATAATATTTAACGTGCTATATATATCTTGGGAGTGGACATTGAGTTATAGACCACTCTACTCCATTTTTTTCTATCACTAAAATACACATAACATAGACATGACCAGAAAAGGGAAAGAATATATATATATATAAAGAGAGAGAGAGGAAAAAAGAATGGACTAGATGAAAAGGGAATTAGTATTAAATACTAAATAGGTGGAAGATACCCACTATCTCATCAACAAACTATAATTTACTAAAGGAATATCCTGATCACAAACCAAATGTATAATAATGACCATCAGCAAGACCATTTTTTGATTTTGGGGGCCTTTCTAAGCATCATTGAATGATTAAAGTCTTACAAAAAAGATCAATTATTGTTTGTGGCAGCTAATGATCCAAAAGCCTTAATAGATCCTAAAGATCCCATATATCATTGTAATAATTGTATGTGGGGTATATCAATACACAAGAACAACATCAATTCCCTTCTCTCTCAAATATTTATCAAAATGACAATTATAATATAATATATATAGAGGGAGAGAGAGAGAAGTAGGGTCTACTCATCCAAACAACCACAAACCAAGAGGTTACGTCAGAATCATATAGAAAGAAAGATGGATGGATGGATGGAAGTTGGAATATTGATTCTGTATATGTGATGACATGCCGTGCCATACCTGTGTGCACCAACCCTAGTTTAGCTATATGATATAGCCTATATATCTCTCTCTATCAGTCTTTTAAGTCTTGACTCCAACACGCAAGCTCTATAGCTATAGCTAAAAACTTTGTGTGAATGCATGGACATCATCAACCCCCACACCCTGATGATCTCCCTTTTCTTGTGACCATCTTATCATTGTCAGCTGCCAAAGTGGGAACCTATAAGCTTATTATGGTAGTAGTATCAGTATATCCTCTCTCTCTCTCTCTCTCTCTCTCTCTCTCTCTCACACACACACACACACACACACGCATAAACGGCCCCTGAATCATATAATATCAAAAGCCCATTGAAGAGAACTATTTCCTTTTTGAAGGTTTAAACTTCTAGAAAAAATTCATAGAGTTACAACCCAGACACTTAATTATTAAACTATTAATCAGACTTCTATTATTTTTATACAAGAAAAATACTCACTTAATGAATTAAGTATTAAAAAAACCTTTTATATATAATTTGCACTATAATAAATTAAGATATTCGATCTCATGTCTCGACTGGTATAGTATTAGAAAAGAAAAACATCTACTATGATTCTACGTTACAAGACAAATACTCAGACACTAATGTACTGCTTCCCAATGCTAAAAAAAGCAGGCAAAGATTAAATTTCTAATATTCTATCTTATGAGACGGACACTTAGATCATTTACCCATTAATTCAATGGCAAGACAACCATATTTCTAGCATTGTCTTTCAGTTTGATGAGAATCTAGCTATTGACAAGAGAGCAAGACATGCAAGAAAGTTGTAATGTGGCCCTATTAAGGAGAAATTAACTATAAATACAGGACACGAGAAGAGCCCTAAAACATGAAGGAGGATTGTTGTTGATAACATGCATATGGTTGTGGAGGAGGCAAGTAGGCATGAAAAAGCTAACTATTTTGAGAAGTTCGATGGTTTTGTTGAGGGGACAAAGGGCAGAAATTAGGGTAATTAATTAGGGGTAGTTAGCTATATAAGAAAGACAGCAATAGGTATATACGGAGGAGGGAGGAGATATAAGGGAGGGTACTTAGTGCAGAAAACAAGAACATGCATCCCTCTCTTGAAACCACACAAACAAGCACAATATTGCATTGGAGGAGACAAAGGAATTTTGGGGAACAAGAGTGGCTCCTTAGCAAACACACACACACAGACACTATTTTCTACTTATTATTATCAATTAATAAAAAAAAAAGAATATTAAGATAAGACAACAACTACAAGCATGATAAGTGCAAAAACAATATTAGATCATTAAGCAATAGTGAAGCATTATTAGTATTTAAAAATGAAAAAAAAAATTAAAGGAATGAATAATTAAATATTAATTATAAAGAATAAGAGAGCATAGTGGAATATTTTATATATACATATATTAAAAGCCTGCATTAAAGGGATGATGAAATGCTCCACATAACATTTGTTGCCCTTTTGAGATGCCCAACAGAGGAACTCGTTTCATATAATAGTAACAGAATTAATTAATTATTTGATTAAGCAAAAGAAAAAATAAAAAGAAAAGGGTTACAAATTATAATTAATTAAAGTATTATAAGAACAGGAAAAAAAAAACAATATATGTCAACGTACCCCATTATATATATATTTATAAAATAAATAAATAGATTGATAATAGTGGTTTTGGGACTTTTTGCAGCTAAGGGTTAATATAATTTAATTTAAATTAAATTATTTAATAATAATTAGCTGATAATTAGTGCCAAGAAGAGACTGAGAAAAGGGCACGATCTTGCCAACCTAAGAAGAAAGAATTGTTAAGAAGTTGAAGATGGTAACCTTCAGAAGGATAATGGAGCCTTAAAAGAAGCTTAGCTTGTGAAAGTGCAAAAGGGCTTAAAGGAACATTTTTAAAACCTGTGCTTCTTAACATCATTTCCCATGATTCAAATCTTTCATGTCTTTCTTTTCTTTGTTCACCTTCAGCTGCTAATATGTCCATTATCTCTTTTCCAAACCATATTTGCTCTACGGCCTGTCTTTCCCTGCTCTTAGGCGGCAGAGTTGCTTCCAATGAGTCGAAAATCGCCGTGTAGTGTTCTAAAGCTTCTAGGAATCTCTGGAAGAAAAATGGATGATTGTGGTTCGCTTCTCTTTCTGCAATTGTTACTACTCTCGGATTTAAGGACTTAATTTTATGCAGAAACAAGCGAAGATCTCGTGAGTCATCTCTCAATAACCGATGTAGATAAAGAACACAATTGACTGCTAAAGCTTCATCTGGAAGAAGGGTAATAGCAGAAGGAAGATGGAGGGTAAGGGTAGAAAGATCATTATTGAGTAGAAGAAGTGGATGGAATTGAAATTTAAGGCCTAAAGATTGAGCAAACTTAAAAAGTCGGTCACCGGTCCGGTGTAGAATGTTTAAATCATGACCAGTTCCGGTGATTCGAAGCATAGGAGGAGGGTAAAGGGTATTGTTAGAACGCTCAGCTAAAGCTTGCATAAATGGTGGCCATTGCACTCCATGCATAATATTAAAGTCAATAATATGAATAGCTTCTTGTCCTACTTCAATAGCTTCTAAAATTGCTTGATTTGCAGTCAAATGGCTAAATCTTATAAATGGGGTAATTTGGTTTAGTGATAAATAACAAGATTGAAGAGTTTCTTCATTAATGGCG
This sequence comes from Aleurites moluccanus, assembly GCA_948193065.1. Classification (NCBI taxonomy): domain Eukaryota; kingdom Viridiplantae; phylum Streptophyta; class Magnoliopsida; order Malpighiales; family Euphorbiaceae; genus Aleurites; species Aleurites moluccanus. The sequence goes on along the minus strand of CANXYC010774885.1, from coordinate 28,618 downwards.
GCACTGGTCATACTAATAATGCTGCTGCTGCTGCTGCCACCACCAACAGTTGTTACTGTTGCGTGGCGATTTAGACGAAGAGAGAGTGCTTTAACAAATTGGTGAACTAACCTTTCTCTCGAATCACCGTAAGAAGAAGTGTTGGACAAAATAGAGATAAGGCGGTGGGCGGCGGAGAAGTCAGACTGAGAGATAAGCTCAGCGCAGCTTATAAGTAATTGACGCATATGGATAGCTGAAGATGTGAAACTGCTGCCAGATGGTGGTTGTGGGATATGATGTAGATCTAAAGGTTCTTGATCTTCTTCTTGGTCATGATTAGAAGATGAAGAATTTAAAGAACCAAACATAGTATATAATTATATCTTAATCTTGAAGATGCTGTTTAAGAAGTGAAACATGAAGAGGAGGAGGAGGAGGAGGAGAAAGAGGGGTTGGCATGGGGTTAAAGGGCTTAATATAAACCCTAAATATATGATACGATATGATCATAAGATAGATGATAATGATAGTAATTAATGGTGATGCTGAGAATACACAGTTCTTTTTTTTGTATGGCAGAAACATTATCTGCCAAACTCAGGGGTCGAATTAATCAAAACTATACTAGTAAAATACCTAAGATATATACATTCTTCTAATCAAATAAGAATACGTATAATAAATAATAGTATTATTATTTTTTTATTAAATAAAAAAATAAAAAAAAAATTATTAATAAAAATATTTAATTACTAATTGATTAAATATATAACTTAAATTTAATGTAAATAAATATTTTTTTGAAAATTAATTTTTTTTTTCATGAAATTATATATAAAAAGGGATGATGTTGATGTGGATGGAAACAAATAATCCATGAAAGTCAAACCCAACTATAGTTAAACATGCATTTTCCAATTCATTTCATGAGTTAATCTTTAATTTCTTTTTTTTTTTTTTCTTTTTAAAAGTAGAAAAAACAAATGGACCTTATCATTTCAATCTTATCACTCTTTGTATGCATTTTTACTTTATTATAAAAAAAAAAAATCTTTTTTAATGAATATATAATTAAATGTATTAAGATAATATTAGTTTTAATGAAATTTGCTAAATATAGGGGGCAAAACTATATTAGTATATGAGGGTATATGGTTCCCCCAAATTTCTAAAAATTTATTATTTTATTAATAACTTTTATATTTTTTTAAAAATATATACCTCAAATTTTTAGAATTTATTTTTTTACTCATATTTTTTATATATTTTTTAAAAATATATGGCCCTCAAAATCTATTTAATATTTTATTTTTTATCTATACCTTTCATATTATAACACTTTAAAATTAAATATTTATACATATTCTCAAATAAAATTTTTCTTAGTGTTATATTTAACCCTCAAATTATTATGTCTAATTTCACCTCTGGTTTCATGGATCAGCTAGCAACACTTTAATATATACTCAGTATTTCTCCATAAATTATAATCCACTAATTTTATTTGGCATAAAGATTTAGAATTTAATTTTCTTTTACTATTTCATTTTTATTGTAACCACTAACAGTATTAACTATGTTAAAATAAAGTTATAGATTATAAATATACTAAATGACATATTTGAAAATAAAATAATAAATTTAACTTAAAAAAGAAAGGGAAAGATATAATTTGGTATTTTATATAATATATATTTTTTAAGTGAGAGATCAATGAGCATTAATATACTAGGAGGTTATATATTCTTTTATCGAAATTTCTGTCTCATTTAATTTATTTATTTGTAATAGTTGTTAGCTGTTAGTTGTTATTAATACTTGTTAGCTGTGACTAATAACTGATGGTGGTTATCTAATAGCTGATTGTTGCAAGTATTTGATAAAATTATTATTAACTATTAGTAGTTAATATGTTTAATCACCATTAAACATAAATATTAATATTCATTTTTTAATTTAAATATTATTTTTTATAAGTTAATTTAATTTTTTTATTTAAATAAGCATGAATTTTTTCGAAAAAAATTTTAATTTAAAATTTTTTTGAAAAAATTTCAAACAATAATTATTTGACTATTTAACAGCTAACTTTTATCATAAATAAAAAATATAATCAAACGATTTGATACGAAAATCAAAAAATTAAAAATTACATTAAATTTTTTTATCAAATATCAACTTAATCTCCATATACTTTTAAAACATGGAAACAAAATATAAGTAAAAACATAGATATAGATAAATAATAAAGGGCATAAGCTGAGTGAATCTTCATGGCTTAAATATATCCTACGTACATGAGAAGTCATCTTGGTATCATACGGAGATGTGGATGTATCCATAATTGTGAATTATAATAATAATATATAATATATAAACATGGGTATGTTAAATACCATCCATTTATTAGCTTTGTTTAAGAAAACCGTACTTGGGATTAGCGGCAGAGAAGCAAGTTGCAACCCCTTTAACAAATTGGATTACTTGTTGATTAATCAATTGTTAAATAAAAGCCTAAAAAAGAGCGTTCCAGAACTATTTAAGAATGATTAAGTCCCGTGCAGGGAATCTTTTTAAGAGAAGTTTTTTATTTATTTTATCACTTATTTTTTTTTTTTTATAATTTATGTTCATTACATCCTATTAATTTATATTCGAAAACAAAAGAAATTTTAAATTTTTTAATATTTATTTTTCATTTATAATAATTAAATTCCAGATCTCATATTATTAATTATTAATATAAGTGGATCTTTGTCTGGCTTAATTTTTAAAATCTTATAATGTAAAATTATTATTTAGTTATTAAAATTTATAAAATTAATAAAATAATTTATTTATTTTGAAAAATTAATTTTTAGTTCTTAATAAAATATTATTTATTATATATTCTTTAATTTTTTTTTACCCTTTAATTTTTAAAATTTTTAAGATAAATTATAATTCAATCTTTGATATTTATTAAAATTAATAAAATAATTTTTTTATTTTAAAAAATTAATTTTTTAACTCCTAATTTATAGTATTTTTTAAAAAATTATTGCATCGACCTTAAATATAAAAGAGTGTCTCTCCTTTCTAAAAATTTTAGATAGGCTAAATGCTAGGATAGGATTGTCCAAACTTTCAAGGAAGCACAAATCCATCAATTTTCTTAAATTCAGTATTTGCTTTGGTTCTTTTGGGAGTTTCTTCATTATTTAGCAGTAATGAGAAATAGAAAATGGCATCTCATCTAAAGAGGAAAACAAAGATAGAAAAAAAAAAAAAGCATATAGAGAGGTAGAGCATCAACAAATACAGTATCTTACAAGAAGAAAATGGCTAACCATTTCTTTTCCTTTTTTTGGCTACATTAAGTCATAACCTTATACTCCACTTTATTTAAAAAATATATAGCTTAATTGGAGCCCTCCTCAAATATACTTTATGTTAAATTGCATGATTCTACATCTTATCAGTAACCATCGCTTACTCTATAGTCAATGAAATTTTGGTCTAATGCTGAAGGCATGAAAATTAGATCATAAACTTGAATATTTAATTTATTATTAAATTATTTGATCTATAAATATATTTTAATATTGTTTAAGCTACATTTTTTTTGCAGAAAGTATTTTCTCTAACATGAGCATTCTAGAAAATTAATGAATGGAAAATATTTTTTAATCAATAAAAAACTAAGTATTTTTTTTTTTAGGAAAATAGCTTTTCTTTTTAAGAAGAAAATGACTTTTCTCTTATTTTTTAAATTTTGATAAACTCATTTTAATAAATAAATATTTATTAATTCATCAATCATCATTCATTAATGTTCATTATCAATGACAATAAACAACTATCACATATCATTGATATTTGTCCACAACCATCACTTATCATCGATAATTACCATAATTTATTATTTTTACATATTTTTTCATATTTAGTAATAAATTTTAAAATATAAATTTTTTATAAATTTATACATGTTTAAAGTTTTATAAATTGAAATTATTAGTACTTTGTAACTAATTTTGAATATTATAATTAAATAATAAAGATATTTTTAAAAATAAAATATTTTTTAGAGATATTTTCAGCGAAACAAATACAACTCTAATGTTATATGAGAGAGAGTAGCACTAAAATTTATTTGGAAAACCTAATGGATTTTTAACTTTTAGGCGATACAAATACACATGCATGATAAAGAGGCTATTGTCCACAAATAATATTTAATTTAATTTAACCTAAACCGACTTGTAAATAGGCAAATTAATAATTAACTTATATTAAATTTCATACTTACTCACTTATAAATTTTTTATATATTTTATTATTATTCAATACGAAATATTTTTATCAATATATTCCCTCAAGTGCAATTGGACTTAACCCGTGGCCTCACATCAAGAAATCGGTTAATACTTACTCATAAATGAATCGACTGTCATCTTTTTTTTAGTTTCGGTATATATTGATATTATCATCAGTACAATAATAAAAACTTGAATATAAGTCATAGGATCTAACCCCTTTGAACATGAAGTTCTAATATCATATTAAAATTTATAAGTTTATATACAAGTAAGTTTATAAATGGATAAGTGTTAAATTCTATTTACACAAAACTAATTAACTTATATTAAATCTAATACACATTCATTTATAAATTTTTTACATATTTTTTTATTACTCGATGTAGAATATTTTTCTCAATAACTTTATCATCATAATAATAATAAGTTAATTAACTTATCCTAATAATGAAAATAAGTTTATTTTGGAGTGGATATTATTAAAGTTTATACTTGTACAAATATGTACTTAATTATAAATAAATAAATATTAAAACTTATTTTATACAAAATTAATTACCTTATGTCTTTTCACATCCACATACTGATCCTTGCATTGCTTTCATATTTTTCCCTATATGAATTTCACTTCCCAACAAATATCACATGTTAAAATTCAAATATAACAAATAATAATCTGTATTAAAATAAATTTCACATTAAATAAATAATAAAATACTACAAAGATTTATAAATGAATAGATATTAAATATAATAAAAATCAATTAATTTTGTATAAAATAATTTTAATATTTATCTATCTATAAGGTTATGAATTTTTACACCCGTCTACTTATGAGATTATATCTTTAAGAATCTATAAATTTTAAGGTGTCAAAGTTGCCTAAATGAATTGAATCTTGAGACTTATATTCAAATTTTGTACTTTAATTAATGGTGATACCAGTGCTTATCAAAACTAAAGATGAATATGTAAATTTATCAGTTTATTTGTGAATAAATGTCAATCAACCTATTAATATTGAGTTAGGACATGTCTAGTTACACCTGAGGGTGTTAGAAAATGTATCCATATTGAATAAATAGAAAATATATAAAAAATTTAAACTAGCTATCAACTAATTTTATATAAATAAATTTTAACACATATCCATTTATAAATTCATATATATATGGATAGCAAAAATCCATTAATTAATTTTGTACAAGTGGGTTGCAATCTTATAAGCCTATTTATGTATATATCCACATATTTTAATATAATATTAGAACTTCATACCCTAACAGACTAAATCATATTAGAAATTTGGGTGGGATGGATATTGTAATTCTTTCCGCTTCTTAGAAAAAATAAGAAATTGGATGGTTTATCACCCAGGTTTTATCTTATATATGTGTTAGGTTGATGTTTAAACCACCATCATTTGTACCAATACTAAAAAAAATGTCATGTTGCCAGTAAATCTATTTATGATTAAGTGCAGAACAATTTATTAATGTTAGGCTATAGATCAACGCAGTTGTGTTGAGAGAGTGTATTAGAAAATGAATATCATATTAAATAATAATAAAATAATATAAAAATCAACAAATAAATATGTTGAAACTTACAAAAATTAATTGATTTTAATATTTATCTACTTATAAATCAATATCTATGAAGGCCCATGAATTTTAATAATAGTCAAAATATAGCCTATGTTGTTGAGGATTTGCAAATTCATTTCTTGTAAGCTTTATATCCTTCTTAATTCCATTAAAATTCATTCGGAATCGTTGAGTTGTGACTCATATCAGTAAAATAAGAAATTATCATTCATTAAAGGTCCTGGTAAAGAAGAGGAGCTCCTTAAGGAGGGTTAATATGTCTCTCATGTTGAAAAGCTCTCTTGAGCTCTTCTAAGTAATGAATGATTTTTTATTTCCCCGTCAAAAGGTAGTTAGAGGTGCAAGGTGTATATAGCTTCATAGTACGACATGTTATTGATGGTTGGAAGGTTTTACTATTATAAGGTTCATTATATAATTTTTATTTGTATAAAGTTTTAGATTTAAGCACTATAATTAAGTAAGGCTAAAATATTCATTATTGATACATAGTAAAAAGAAAAAAATTTAAAAAATTTTATATATTTTTTCTCATTCTTTTCTAATCTATGAGTGTATGTATTCATACCAAGAATTCTATTTCTTCAATTTTATATAACTTAAATTATATGAAAATTGATAAATGATAACTTAAAAAATGTTCAGGGTTATGAAAGTTATTACAATAACTTTGCTTTAGTTAAAATGAATTCTACATAATGAATATAAAAATATAAAATATAAATTTTTATTTATAAATGAAAATATATAAATTCTATATTTACATGATTTTGAATATATATATATATATATATATAGATAGATATAAGGTGAGTTATAAAATTTAAGATTAATTCAATTGACAAACGAGTTTATTTCTAATTTTATTAATTAAAATTAAATTTTTAAAATTAATATTTAAAAAATAAAATTTAAATAATTAAATTAAACAAAAAAAATCTGTCATTAAATTCTAATGAAAATGAGATATCATTTATATAAATTCATAATTATGGAAGATATCTTATGAGGGACGAAGGAGTACGAGTGAGATGGATTTAAGTCATTTCAATAATAAAAAAAAAAAATTATTAATTTATAAAAAAAAATTATTTAATTTATTAAAATTCATATTTTTATATAATTTTTTTTAAACTATTTAAATTTAATTTTAATATAAAAAAATTTAGATAATTAAAATTAATTTTTTAATTTTATTTTATATCTTAAATGAAAATAAATAAATAAATAAAATAGACCAAAACTGTTTTTAATGAATTGGATGGAATAAAAGAGAAAAGAAAAAGGAGCAGAGAAATATAGGGTTGAATTAATTAAAGATCCAAATATCCATGAGGATTGAAGAAGCACACGCAAAGCCATAAATGTTGAAAACAAAAATATAAAATAAATGGGGCACAGGAAAAGACAAACCCCAAATTTGGGTGAACGCTGACACCTTGTTTTTGGGGTTTGCTCATCTTATTGTTTGATTCGCTGCCTCTCTGCCTTAATAGGGCGTGTGGGCGAGTGTTGTGTTCATGTGGCTTTTCATTTCACATTTCACACAGATTGGATTGATTTTTGACAATTTCACAGCTTCACTTCACTTGCATTAAAACATCCAAAAAAAAATTATTTTATTAAATTATCACATTATTATTTTATTATATTTTTTATATTTTTTTCATAATAAATTATACTCTAAATCATATTGACCTACAATATAATCTTTTATTATTTCAATTATCCACAATAAAGATTCCATATTGAATACATTTATTTTCTAAAAATAATTTTATTATTTTCTGAAGAATATTTTTTTCCAAACTAAAATTTTTTATTTCTTGAAAATAATATATTTTTATTTTTTAAAAATTAACTATTAATTTTTAAATATTTTAATTCATAATTAATTAACATATTAATAATATAATAATTTTTTTATTATCGAATAAATATCAAATACTTAAACTAGTTGGAGCATAATTAAACATTACATAATTAAAAAAAATTAGTTTTGATTGTCATTATCTCTAAAATATTCCTAAATATATTCAATTAAATTCGATCGAAATTTACGATATACTTTACGGTCATATAATTTTGTATTCATTTGGAGATACTGAAAAAAAATTTAAACGAATTTTTGACTCACTATAATCGGAGGATCTCTTTTGTCATCATTCTAATTTCTTATTACATTTTTTTCATCTTTGACAATCATATTATGCAATATAATATATATATAAATTGTATCTTTCAGTTTTTTTTGTGCCAAAAGCAAGTTGGGTATGTATAATTGTCCAATGAGATTGGAGCACTTTCTTGTAACTTTATGTATTTGCTCGAACTTGATCTTTAGATATTTCAAATATTCAAAAATTTTAACTAATGTTGCGCATTCTGGTTAAATACCATTTGTCAAATAATATCTTTTACGTATTGTATATCATTTGCCATAAATTGAATCTCAATAGCATATCTTTGCAGTATGTCGTTGAGCAATAAAGATTGATTGAGTACATTGATGTTGTTGTTAGACCCTGCAATACAAAGAATGCATCTCATATCCACAGGTTTACTTTTTTGATTGATTCATCGATGAAGACAATATTTTTAAGTCCATGTTTTATGGAATACGATAGTAGTTGGGAATCGAAAATAGAATTTATCGGTATTGTGGGCTCTTGCTCTATGCCGGAATCAAAATCTTTTCTTGTCCAATTTGGAACCATGGGAATTTCATCAACCATGCCCATTTTATAATATTCAGGCATATGTTCATTTGTTATAGTCGAATTAAAATAACTCAAGGTCGGATAATTAGTAATTAAATATGAAAAATTTGGATGATTTGAAAATTTGGTGACCCGTTGGAATTAGATAAATTTAGGAAATATACATAATTTTATATATTTAGAGAAATAAAAAAAAATATGAAAAATTTGAGTGATTTTGATTTCAGCATTTAAAGAATTTGATGTATTTTTAAAATTGTTAATGAAAAAATATATATAAGAGAATTTTTTGTATTTTTAAAATTGATAATAATAATAATTCAACCTTTCAATTTTTTTTCCACTTTCCAATTTCTTCATACACATTATTCTGTGTAATATTTATTATATGAATAATATGTGTTATTGTGGCATGTAACATAATTTAATACATTAAAAAGTTTTATTATCAATATTGAATTACAATGTTTGATTTAATACATAATATATTATTATTCATATTAATTATAATATTTAATTTAATTACTAATTTTTTTACACTTTTATAAAGAAAAATAAAATAAAATAAAAACTTTACCCTATCCTGAATTCATAATCCACTAGTAAACTCTTTTTATTATTTATAAAGGATTAATTACTTTGAGATTTTTATATTTTTTAAAATTATATTAAATTATTTTTATATTTTTAAAATTATACTAAAATGTTCTTGCATTATATTTTTATTAGATAATAAGATCATTTCATCTAATTTTTTATTTTTTTTCATTAGTCAAAATTCAAAAAATTAATTTTAATTAAATTAATTACTCTAACATCCTTATATTTTTCTAAATTATACTAAATCGTGCACATGTTTCTAAAATTATATTAAAATGCCTATACATTTTGCTTCTATTAAAAAAATAGATTCTTGAGTCATTTTTATCAGAAACATAAAAACACTAGTATTATAACCTTTAAATTTCAAGGACAATAAGTGATTCTTCTTGTTGGAGAAGAACTTATGGAGTTTAATCAAGAAAATATTTATAAGATTTTATAACATAGATGTGAGACTTTATTTAAAAATTAAATTCAATTGGTGATATTATTGGTTGTGTATAAAGCAGAATTAATGGTGACGGCATGAATAAGTGGCAGGGAGGATGGTGTTTTCTTGAAATTCAAGGGTGATAATGCAAAAATGTCTATGATAAGCAAAATAATTTTTAAAAAATGAGATTCTTGCTATAGGAAAAGAACTCAAGAATCTTATTTTTTTAACGAAAATAAAATATATAGATATTTTAGTATAATTTTTGAAACATATGGATAAAAAAAATTTATAGAGTTTAATCAAGAAAAAATTTATGGGTTTTATAGCATAGATGTGAAATTTTATTTGAAAATTATATTCAATTGGTGATATTGGTGGATATGTATAAAGCATAATTGATGGTGATGACAATAAAATAAGTTTATGGGATGATGGTGTTTTCTTAAAATTTAAAAATCATAATGCAGGAATGTTTATGATAAGCAAAATCATTTTCTAAAATTAAGATTTTTACTATCAGAAAATGACTCAAGAATTTTATTTTTTGACGAAAATAAAATGTATGAACGTTTTAGTATAATTTTAAAAACACAAGAACAATTTAATATAATTTAAAAAAATATATAGATATCAGAGTAATTAACTTAATTAAAAGTTGATTTTTTAGATTTTGACTAATAAAAAAAGGGAAAAAATTAGATGAAATTATTTCATTATCTAACACAAATAAAATGTAGAGACCTTTTAATATAATTTTAAAAATATAAGAATGATTTAATATAATTTAAAAAAATTACTGAGATATCAAAATAATTAATCTAATTTATAAATAATAAATGGGTTGTATAAATATTGAATGGATTGTCTTCAACTTTATACATATATATATATATGAAATGAATAAAGTATTTGTTTAGAAGCGGTGATATGAACCTTAACTCCATCCTTTAACCGCCTCTGCTTTGTTTTAATTTAAATGGTTAATTACGATTTTTTTATTATAAAATAATTTATTCTATTAATTATTTTTTAATTTTTAAAAAAATATATTAACTCTTTCTTATAAATATTACAATATATTTATTAAATTTGTTCATCTAATTTTATTGTTAATCAACACTAAAATGATCAACAATAATAATAAAATGATAGAAATATCCTTATCATTTATTTTTAGTTAATTACATCATATTTTTACTTTAAAAAATATATTTTTATATTTTTTGATAATTTTGAAAATAAAATAAATAAAAATATTTTTATTTTATTTTTTAAAAAATGAAAATTTTAAAATAAAAAATAACAAATAAAAAAATATTTTTTAAAAAAAATATTTTCACTTTTTATTTTCAAATTTATCAAAAATATGAAAATAAATTTTTTTATTTGTATTAAAAAATTTAAGATGAAATAATTTAATCTCTTCTTAAATTATTTTTTAAAATAAAAAATATTTTTAAAAAATATTTTTATTTATTTTTTATTTTTAAATTTATCAAAAAATATGAAAATAAATTTTTTAATCCTAAAAAATATTTTTACAGTAAAAATAAAATGTAATTAGTTAAAAAAATAAGAACATTTCTATTTTTTTACAATTTTTGCTGATAATTTTAGGATTGATTAACGGTAAAAATAGACAGAATAGTGTATTAATATAATAAAATATTTGTTAAAAGAAAATTAATGTATTTTTGAAAGGTCATAGGAGACTCAATATATTAAATTATTTTAAAAAAAATTAATAATTAACTCTAATTTAAAACTATTATAATCTCCATTATATAAATTTTTTTGTAATAAAAGAAATTAATACCCTAAATCTTGTTCATTGAAAAACGTAATTCAAAATTTTGATGTATACTTTTAAATTAAAGTATAAATTTATAAACAGATAACCATCCATTCCATGAACTTTTTAGATGAAATTAAATATTTTATTAATTGATTTAACTACTTATATTTTTTTAAAGGTGATTTTGAAACCACCTAGAAATACAAAAAAAAATGATAGCAATTGTCATGACCACAATATGAGATTGTGACCGGTGATAGACAACGAGAAAGCTATTTATTATTGAACTTTGTAACTAACCTAACTTATTAATTAACCTGTAAATATTCATACATTTACATTTGCTATGTTGAGCAGCAAATCATGATTCGGCTCGATGATTCGATCCAAATCTATCTATTTAAACTTGACTCATGATCTATTTAATAAATATATAATTAAAAATGATCCGATTCAAATAATTTAAATTTAAACGATCCAAACCAACAAGTTAATCTATCAAACTCCATTATCATACCTGTAATCCGACTTGCAATTTAAACTGGTGATCCAAAATAAATTAATAAAAAATTAAATTATTAGATAATAAAAATAATATTACGAATTTATAATATTTATTATTAAAATCACTTAGTACTTATTTATTAATTCCAATCCCACTTTATTTTTTCTTTAGACCTTTAAATATATATTAAAAAATATATTGGTATGAATATAATAATAACTAATTATAAGTGTTAAGTAATAAGTAATAATTAATTAATTAATAAATAAATAATAATTATTAATTTACTAAAAAAATAGATATAACATTAAGTTTTCGTTTCTTAATATAGAAAATAAATCTAATTATAAAAATTATTACTAATTATTAAATAACATATAATTATAGATTATTGGGTTTAAAATATTTAATGCATATATATATATATATATATATATGAAAAAAAAAAACAGAATAACATTATATAACTATAAACATATTAAAATTATATATATATATAAAGGAAAAAATAGAAAAGCAAAAAAAAATGTTCACAATTATATGCATAATGGGGAATCGAACCATTGATTATGATGTGTCAAGATTGCAAGTGTTTACCATCACACCAAAAGTACAACACATGTATAAACTGCTATTATATATAACTAAGGTTTGTATAAGTAAATTAAAATCCCGAATCGTTTCTCATCTCTCTTTTTTAATTTATTATCTTTCAATTTGATCTATAAAAACAAGGACTTGCCGTAGATTGAAGATCGAATTTTGTGCTCGATACTACAATGGTCATATGGTACAATATCTCTTTTTGTGATCTTCATTATTTTGGATATAAGTGGCTTTAAATTTGATGAAGTGTCACTTAGCCATCTTAATTAACCGTCCCTTTCTTGATTTGTGATTTTATACTCCTTTGGCTTATTTACTGCTTTCATGGGCGACTTCTTCTTTGCAGCAACAACTGCTTTTCTTTTTCTTATTATTTTATTTTTGAGCTGTATGTTTGAGATTATAAATTTTTAAGGGAGAGATCTTCGTATCTCTCTAGTTCTGAATGGATTTTTTCTTAGTTAAGAACACTAAACAGCCAATCTACGAGGCCATAACGACCCTCTTCTATCAGCTAGCAGAGCTTCTTGCAGACCCAAAGGAGCTATCTTCAACTAGTGAATTCCTCTAGATTCTTTGAGGGCAGTATAGTTAACCGATCTGCAACTTGGTTTCCTTCTCTCCATATATGATGCATAGAAATTGACCTACTTTTATGAACTAACTATCTGCAGGCTTGAACCAATTTAGAACATAAACCCCATTTCTCTTGACTGCCTATAAACGTAACTAGGCCGGACTTCATACACCAATTTTTTTGTTCACAAAAATTTTATAATTAAATTTCCAAAAAAAAAAACATTTTGAGTATTTTTTAATTAAAAATACTAAATTTTATAATTATTGATGATTATAAGAGTTTGCCATATATGATAGTTTTATTTTTTAAAAATATTATCAATTATTTATGATTTATGCCAATAATTAATAAAAAAATTAAAAAATTATTTATTTGAATATAGAGTAGTGAGCCTTGTGTTTTGATACATACATTTTATTTTGATATGTTGTTGTTCTCTTGCAGGCTTTTAAGTTACAGTGACAGTTCAAAATAGTAATGATTGCAATATTATGGATCAAAATGATAGCTCTATTATTTCATCATAAAAATAGAGGCAGATTTTTAAAATTATTTTGATTTAATTCCTGTAAAATAATATCATGATAATAAAGTAAAAGCAAAATGTAAGAATTGTTCTAAAGAATATATTGATGATTTCAGGTGTAGCATATTTAATTTTAAACGACATAATTATTCAAATATTGATGAAAAAAATATGGTTAAAGAAAAGCGAAGCATGAAGTTGGCTGAATCTATAATCAGACATGGGTATACTAAACATGCATAAATCTCCCAACATAGAAATCACATCCTTCACCAAGCATATTATCCTGGAATATATATACATATTTTAATTTAACCTTACTTTAACTCCTAGGACCAGAAAATCTGACAGAATTATAGAAGGTTTAACCATAAGATTGTGATCTCATGTCAAGAAATTACTCGATCTAAAAACTTAAACTTGGAAGCCAAAATTCTCTGCGTAGTCTGTAATATAAAGTTGTGTGTAGCGACCACCTCATGAAAAATTAAGGATATGTTTAGATGACCTAAAATAAAAATGGTATAATGTACATTAAAATTTTAAAAAACAAATGAGAAAATATAACAAATAAATTAAATGTAGAAAATAAATTAATAAATAAAAATCAAATGCAAAAATAAATATATAAATAAAAAAATGAAATAAATATTTACAATATGTAAATCATAATTTCAAATTTTTAAAATATAATTATAAAATGTAATTGAAATTTTTTTAAATATAATAAATTATATTCATTTTTTTATGAAGAAAACAACAATCAAATAAAAGATAATATTATATTGAAGTACCATAATTATCTTTTTATATTTGTAACATTTCTTATATTTTCAATGTTGGTCCAACCTATATGCAACATATGGCAACCTATCTACCTCCAATACACCATTTGCAACAATAAGGAAAGAATTGAGAAACAAGAAAAGAGGATGAGAAAGAAAAGTATAGCAACAGTCTTCTCAAAATATTTTAGACTTGGAGATTTGATTTGATTTTTCTAGAATCAAAGGTCACTCCAGTATAGAGGAAAGGCTTCTTATCTTATTCTCCACTTGACACCCAAAAAAAAGGCTAGTTCAGAAAAAAAAAATAAAGTAAATTACTATTTAATCTATAAGAGTTGATATTATTTTAGATTTAGAAGAATAAGATATTTTAGAATTTTTCATTATTTTATTAGATTATTTTAGAATTTTTTATTATTTTTTTTTTCTTTTCTTTAGTAGATTGTTGATTGTTTTGTTTTGCTAATTAACTGATTAGGTTATAATAATTAGTAAGTTAATTAGTCTTATTAATTAATTAATTTACAAATTTGGTAAATAACTTAGTTATATATGAATTTAAGAAGGTAAAACTTTTGATGCAGCTATTAGTTTTTTGAATTTTAATAGATGTATTAAATTCGTTTAATTTTTTATTTTTAAGAGATAGTTGTTAATTATTTGATAGTTAAATAATTATTATTAATAAAAATTTTAATTTAGAGTTTTTCGAAATTAAATAAAAAAAATTATATGATCCTATTAAAAATAATATTTTAATTTAGAATTTTTTGAAAAAATTCCTATTTATTTTTAATAGTCGTTAAATATACTAATAACTAACATCTGATAATAATTTTATCAAATACTTACAACAATTAATTATCAGCTAACTGTTAACAGTTATCAACAATAATTAATAACTATTATAAATAGTTAAACTAAATAAGACTTAAATTGGTAATTAAAATAGTTATTATTTTGGTAGATTTTTGGATGATTGGATTATCATTTTCAAATATATTTTTTATAATTTGAAATTAATAGATTTTAGAAAATTGTAGTTAATTAATATAGATTTTGTTGTGATTAATATTTTATTTTCAGAATATTCAGTTTTTGATTAACTAGAAAAGTTGGTTAGAATTTAATTCTTCTTTTAAGATTTTTTATTTTTAATCTTTTGGATTCTTACGATTTGTTAAGGTTGAGTTTAATTTTGGTTTATTAAATTATATGTCTGTTTAAATTAGGGTTAAGGGGGGCTGCTGTGTATTTACACAACAATTTTTGATGTGTCTCATTTTAGTTATTTAAAAAATTTTATAAAATTTTTAAAAAATTATATTTTGATAGTATTTAATATAATGAATCTATTGATATATTTTTTTTTACAAGATATCATGAGATACGACTTTTCATTTAAAAATTAATATTACACCTTATATATTTTATTTATTTATTTTGCTTTTAAGTTGTAATTAATATAAAAAAGTAAATAAATTAAAAATTCTCAATAAGAAAAAATAGATATTTAATTAAAAAAAATATAATTTTATGATAAATTTATTAGAATTTTTGATTATAATTAGAAATTTTAATTTTTATATAAATTTATTAAAATTTTTATTATAAAATTATATTATTTAAATTGATGTTTATTGATTAACATATTAAAATGTAAATAAAACATTAATCATAATATATAAATTATAACAAATTTTCCTAATAACTATTTAAAAAAAATATTATAAGATTGATATCAAATATCTATATTTTAATATATAATAATAAAAATTTAAATCTTATATTTTTTATAAATTATTATTATTAAATTTCTGCTATAAATAATTTTTTTTATTAACTTAATTACTTAACAAAATATTTAATAACTATAACTTTTTAAAATTAATCATCAGTAATAATAATTATATTTTTTATAAATTGAATCATATTATAAAAAAATAATTATTTTTTTAAATTTAATATAAATATATGACGGGTGAGTTGAAAATGAATTATAAGATGAAACATATAATTTTTATTTATATTTCTATATTAATATAAAAATTTTGAATTTTTTACCTTTTTTACTCTCTTTTTTGGTGGTACACTTTAACGGGGACGAAACAGGACATATCTCCAACAGATGGAAATATTTTGCCTAGATCTAGATGTCTATCAGCTTTTCAAATTCGTATCCAACTTCTTTAAATTAGATAGGATTATTGGGTATATCTGCAAGAAATATAGTCACCTAATAAGTCATAGGCTTTAGCCACAGGTGACAGCTCCTGTTCTCCAATAAAGATTTTGATTTGTATTATTTTCTCACACACGGGGCTGCAAATGAATCAAGTAATTCTGATCAATTCGATAAAAAATTATTTACATTTGATTTATTTTATAAATAAATTAAATTTAAATTTTATTTTAAAATTTAATGAATAACTAAATTCGATTAGGCATATAAATAATTTGATTATAAGTTTATGAAAATATTCATGAACGAACTCGTGAATATTTCGTATAATAGAATCATAAATAATTTAATTATTATTATTATTATCATTATATTTTAATGCTCTTATTACCTTTTTGTGGAACGCAACTTATTTACTAATAAAAAATCCATTTAACAACATAATTTTATGTAGTTAAATAACAAAACTTAATGTAAATAAACGTAAAGACTATCTAATATATATATTTTTTGTAATAATTTTTTTTAATAATATTATTATAAATATTTAATATATGTTGATATTTTTTTTAAATAAATAAAAAATTGAATAATAATAATAGTAATAATATTTAACATTTTATTTATATGGATAATTATATTACTATTTAATAATATGCAGGCAATTAAATATATATTTTAGTTTGGAGTTTTTACCCATTTTCGTATAAAACATGCATAAACCCTTCAAATCATTGGAAATTCTAAATCAATTAAGTAACCAGTCAATTCGGGCATAATTCAATCGGATTGTACGACTATCTCTTGCTTTGGCACGTGGCAACTTCACACCTTACTTTTTGTTCAGTCACGTCATCTAACTGATATTTTAAAAGTTTATACTCTTCCCTTTATAAAAAAAAATAGTTCTAATTTTTTTTTCAGTCCCAAAATATAATTTTATTTTTTTAATATTAATTTAATAAATAAATATCAAATATAATTTTTATTAATTTATTTTAATATCATCACACATATTAATTATATTTTATTTTTTATATTAAAATTATAAAATTAATTAAAAATAAAAATATTTTAATTATTATAAATATTGAAAAATAGAAAAAATATTTAAAAGTTAATAATAAGAGTGTTTTAAATATGAATATTTTAAGAAAAAAATGATAAAATTAATGTGATAAATTAAAAGTAATTAAATTTTTTAATTTATGCATAAAATAAATAAAATTATTTTTTTAAAATAGAAAGATTATTAATTTTTTTAAAATAATTCTATTAAAATTATTAAAATAACATGTAATTCTATTCAAATAATTTTAAACTTCATAATATATATTTTTTAAGTCGTGCACCCCACTAGGGGTATACATTATAATTCCATTTTAATTTTTATTTTAAAAATTATTTTTCAGTTAAAATATATTTATTTCAAGTGATAAAATAAAGTTGTAAAATTATTTTAAGGGTCATTTAAAAAATAAAAATATATTTTTTATTTTATTTTTTTTCTTTTATCAATCTCCGCAATCAAAGTAAAAAATAAAAAATATTATAATATTTGCAAAACAAATTAATGTGAAAAGTCATTTGATTTTTTTAATAATTTTTTTTCAAAAAATAATTTATAAATGACTTCTTTTATTTCATCCTTCGATATTTTAGTATGATGTCATTTTAAATTTATAATCTTGTTAATCTAAATTTATTTACAACTTTATTAGACTTTAATTAAGTATATAAAAATAAATTTATGAATTTCTAACTAAATTTTTATTTATATCAAAGTAAGAGTTTAAAATTTATAAAATCCATTTGTATTAAAATAAATTTTAAGGGTGATGTGAAGAAAGTTAATCTTGAGTTTATAGACCATTTAAATAAGCAGAAGCTCATACAGGGACTTAAATAGTGGATTTTTATTGATAGTAAATAATAAATCACAATTTTTTATTTAGTATGAGTTACATGGTTTATTTTATATGAAAAATATTGATTTCTGAGCTCTACGATATGTGGATTTTGTCAAGTCCAGATGAGCCTATTTGAAACTTCAAATTCAATCATTTAGGCCATTAACAAGTCTTTTTAATTTTGAATCCTATTTTTGGTGATTGTAATTATTTGCCTTTATTTTATTTTGTTTTCTTATGCAAAATTAGAATTTTTTAGGTATATATAAGTCACTCTTATGTTGTTCAAAAAGCATACTTCAATTTTAATAACATTATAATTACCTATCTGACACAGCGTTATACGCATATTCTCTTTATCACTGTTACAAAAATTATAGCCTCTATGATGAAAGAATCAACACATCAGCGATGATTTTCATAAAAGTGATAAGGAGAATAGAGCCCCAATTCTTGGGGACAAGGCATTGAAATGATTGTAGGATTGTTTACAAGCATGCTCATAGCAGCACATCAATCTCATATTTCAACTCTTCAAGGAGCAGTTTGATGATATTTCAGATCTTTTAGATGTCTTTGGTATTGATGTGAATTGGAATCAAAATAATGATAGAAGATTAGGAGTAGAGGTAGCTTATGGTGACCTTGTCGATATACCTGTTCATATCTGTAGACAATTTGACAGGGACGATGATTATTCAAATAAGAAGAAAGCGAGTATGAGGAAGACAAAAATGCTAGAAACAATAGGAGACAACGGGATGGTGGATACCAGAGGAGAGAGAATGACAAAGATGAGTATAAAATAAGAGGTGAAGACAGAGAGGGCAATGATTTCAGACTAAAGGTTGATATTCCTTATTTTATGTCGACTTAGAGATATAAGACATTATGGATTGGTTCGTTGTCACTGATAAATTCTTTGATTATATAGAGACTCCTATCGATAAACTTGTTAGGTTACTAACTTGTCAATCAAAAAGAGATGCTTTAGTCTGGTGGGAAAGATTATAGGCCAGAAGGAATAGAGAAGCAAAAAGGTCGTGTTATCACATGTTATAGGATGAAGAGGCTGTTGAAACAAGAATTTTAGCCACTTGATTATGAACAAATCTTGTTCTAATAATACCAATATTGCCAGCAGGGTGTAATACTCTAGGAAACCTCATTTTGTAAACATGAATTGATTCTTAGTTTATGGTTTAAAAGTATTGAAATGATGAGAAATAATTTTAGAGACACAGTTAGAAAGCAAATGAAATACTTTTTCGAAAATCGTCGGTGTTGGAAACACTGCCGGGAAAATAGCAGTCCGGCTAATTTAAGAATTTTTTACCCAAACTTGGGGGGATGAAATAAGTTAATTTTATGTGATTTTTTGGTGAAAAGAAAGAGTTAGAAAAATATTTTAGAACACTGAAAGTAAGAGTAATGGCAAAATTGTAAATAAAGGCAACTTTGGGGGCAGTTTTGAAAATCTACTGTCTGGGATCTAGAAATGACCCAGAACTATTTTTAAAGGATAGAAAAACTTAAAATAAGGTATTTCACTCCGCACACTTGAGGTTGAATCCAAACATAATAGACATAATAAATTACAGAAAGTTTTGGGGTCAAAAATACAAATAAGAAAAATTTTGAGAAAAAATGCAATTAAACAAAGTTGTGGGACCCACCCATTCTAGAAATAAGGTAGGTGGCTGAAATTGATGGTGGAGGAGATGATTTTTGGATAGAAAAATGATTATTTGATTTATTAATTAATTAAATTGGTGACAAATCACCAATTTTAGAAAAATTCATTATTTGTCTTCATTTTTTTTATTTTTAGTTGGCTTTATACAAATAAAAGAAGATGGAAATAGGAAATGGGGAGTGGTAGCCGAACCATGGAAGGGGAAAACCACCAAAAATATATTTCCAACCTTTTTAAAGAAAATCAACCAAAATTTGATGGGAAAAGATGAGAGAAAGAAGAGGAAGAAGAGGAAATTTGATGGAGATTATGTGAGCTGTTTGGTGAAACAAAAAGATGAAGAAATTCCATGGTTCAAGTTTAAGGTAAAACTTCCTAAACTTAGTTATTTGATTGTATTTAAGAGTTATAAAGTTTGATTTGGCAAATAATTGAAGTAATTAAGCTAAAAATGTTAAGAATGAGTTAGGGTTAATGTAGTTTCTGAATTCTGTTTTGAGGTAGTAATTTGTGACTATTATTCTGAAATTTTAAAGACTGAATTTATGGATGGTTAAAACATGAAAGTTGTATATAAATATGTTAATTAGATATCTGTAAAAGAAATTTGTGAAATTCGAAGTGAGGAAAGATTTATTGAGTAAAGACTGTGACTGACCTGGAATTAGGTTTTCGAAAAAATGCTACTGTGTTTTTATTGTAAATAATGATAGAGGCAGAATTAGAAGAAGTACTCAACATAAAAAGTGTTTATTAATGTCTTATATATATTCCTGTAAAAGGGTTTTATAATTGGAATTATAGTTTATGAGATATTAGGTCATAAATATAGATTGTCCGGATTGACTGTTTAACAGAACATAAGTTACAGAGTTGTATTAATATAAAGACCTTAATTCTGAATTAGAGAAAGTGTTAAAATAGAATATGATCATTTATGTGCAATATAAATGACTGTAAAATGGTTTTGTAATTGGATGAGTATAAAATTTATTATAGGCATAGAAACAGGGTATGGTTGGATAAAGATTTCAGGGTAATAATTTAATTTTGGAAATTCACTAATAATTATACAGTAATCCAAAAATTTTAAAATTTTTATATGTTATAATTTTATGTGTCTATTTTTAATAGGAAAAGGAATTACAATAATTGGTTAAGTATTGATTGAGTTATTAGTAAAAGAACAGAATCTGCCAGAATAGGATTGCAGGCAGAATGTAGGGTAGCAGGGCTAGTTATAGGCCTAAGTTTAAATTAATACCATAAATTGTGTAGTAATGATTTTAATATGAAATTTAAATATGTTAGAACCTTATATGTTAAGTTTAATTAGGAATAAGAATCGAAACAATTGGATAATGGTAGAGAGAGATATGAGAAATAGAACACAGGCTGCCAGTAAGGTTCTTTATAGGCAAAATCCTAGTAACTTGGAAATTTGAGAAATTTTCTTTAATATAAATATAAATAATGTAAGTTTATATTAAATAGTATCTAAATGAAAATTAATTGGATATGTAGAGTGAAGAATGAATAAGAGATGCAATGGGTACCATAAAAAATAAGGCAAAGAATCAAGAATAAAGGAAAAAGAGAAATGTTCAAGATATTAGCAAGGTGAGTAATGTATACATCATTATGCATACCATGTTTGATTTGTTGACCAATGAATATGTTTCCTTCTTGGTTAAATGCCTCATTGCTATTGTTGATCATTCTCAAATATTGGAATCATCCATATCTATTGATTGTTATTGATATTGAAATGCCTATTGTACTCGATTGACTATGTACCTGAATTGCTCCTAAAAGTATGCACACCAAATGTTTAACCACATTCCATGATGTTTATTGTTAATTGCTACCTTTGTATCAAGAAAAGAAACTGATACATGACTAATAAAATGTATTGACAAGTAAGCCATTGTACTGTAATGTTCCTAATGAATACTTGATACTGTTATTGATATCCATCGACCTATTTACATGTAGATTTGACAGAGCTGCCTTACCGACGGGGTAGTGGGTCCATACTGTTGGTAATGTGCACATTGACTATATGTGATACCCTAGCTGGGAAGGGTTAACTGTCCTAGTCATAAGGCATGATCAGCCTTATGTACATGATATAAGATTGACTGTGTGATTACACATAGTCTACGTGTTTCATGACCCTTTATATGTCTTATCTACATGATACGAGTATTACTTACCTGTTCATTGATTTTAAGCTTATATCTTATTGCTTACCACTGATGACCATTCTTTTATCGATTTAATTGTTACATGTTCCAAACTTCTAAAGACATTTGGTGTGCAAAATAATTAGCCTTTAACATGCAAACTTGACATACTGATATTCATTCATTGTTACTAAACTTCCATTGGTTTACTATATTATCATATACCCATATCACATGTGTAATGATGTATGCATGCTCACTGAGTATTTTTATACTCACCCTATTGTGGTTTATAATTTTTACAGGAATGAGATAGTGAAGGATGATTCCAAGTCAATTTCTTCTCTGACTTGGAATGTCAAGTACAACAAGCTAGAATAATATTCGCTAAAGGTTATAAGTATCTACTCATAGAGCTCCATGATACTGAATGTAATTAGATGATTGAGAACTATAATGATGTATGAACAGTGAAATATTTAAGGTTACAATGACATTAAAAATTGTAATGTGTAAGGTATAATGATTGAAAATGTCAATGATAATAAAGTGGTAAATACAATGACAGAGGTAAACAATAAAAATGAAATTTTCATGTTTGAAAAAGAAATTTAGAAGTGCCATGTGTGATTATTGATCTGTGAAATTGAGGGTATAAGGATGGCAAATTATTAGGAGTGTAAAATAATTTTTAGTGCAAGCTGTGTAATTTTTTGAGAGACCCGGTTTGGGTCTAGAATAGTATTAAAATTACAAAAAAAACTCTGGCAAATTTTTTGTAAAATTTTAAAGTAATAATTGGGATTTAACTATTAATGAATGGACTAAGAATGATTGATTGATGAATGGACTGTTTAATGGGTTCTACGGGTTCCGGTGACCTTAAGTCTACCCATACCCTAGGACCATTACGGCCCAAAAGTGGGTCGTGACACAGGAAAGTCGAACGGTGTATGAATATACAGTTGATTTTATGATGTTAGTTTAGAGGAACAATCTATCAGAGATGTAGGGGCAACAAATGGCTAGATATTTTGATGGGTTGAGACTTATTATATGAGATATGATTGGGGCCCATGTTTTAAGGGCTTTGTTGGTGACAAAGAACATTGCCATGAAAGCTGAGTTAATGCAACATGAGAAAAATATGAGAAATTTTGAAAATTGCAGAGCTACAAGTATGGGTGAGAAATCAAAGAAAAATTAGGAAGTTAACAATCATAGTGATTAATTTAGCAGTACCAATCATAGTAATAATGATTGGTACCAGGAAGATAATGTAGTAAATGAGAGGCCAGTTACTAATGGAAAAGAGGAGGCACAAAAACCTATGAATTCTATGTCAAGCTAATAATTGGAAGTGTTTAAGGAGCAACCAACTTGGATATTGATCCAATGAGTGTCTGCAAAAGAAGATTATAAATGTTGTTGATAAAGAGGAAGAGAAGGAAGACAAATTTTACTGTAAAGCTAATGGCTATGAAGAAGAAGTGATTCTAGTCAATCTTATATGGTGAGAAGGATTATGTCGACTCCAAAGTAAGAGGAAAAAAATATAACATCACTAGTTGTTTCGATCCAGGTGCATTATTTTGAATAATGTATTTGCTGTAATTATCGATAGTGGTAATTGTAAGAATATAATAGGGAGAAAAATGTGTATAAAATAGGCTTGCCAGTAGAAAAATATCACAATCCTTACACTTTAGGTGGATTAGAGTTGGTGTAGATAGCATAGAAGTGACTGAGAGACAAAAGGTTTCTTTTTCTAATATAGATAGAAAAGATGAAGTGTATTGCGATGTTGTAAATATGGATGACTTATTATTTGGGAGATCTTGGCAATTTGATGTAGATGTATAATATTCTGGGAGGAGCAACCAATACAATTTATAGAAAAATGGTATAAGTATATATTGTTGCCTTTAAAGAGTAAAGTTGCCAAGTCCAAAAACTTCACCTTCTTGCTATTACTATTAGATTTGAGATATAAGTGAAAGAGACCAGACAAATTTATGCTTTAATAATAAAGCAAATATATACAGTGGATATATAAGTACAAACGGAGGAGAAGTCTAAGGTAGTTAGACCTTTATTGCAAGAATTTAAGAGACTGATGCTTGAAGAGATTCCAAATGATCTACCTCCAATGAGAGATATCCAACACAACTTTGACTTGATTTCACGTGTGTGCTTGCCTAATTTAACTCATTATAGAATGAGACTGAAGAGAATGAGATTCTAAAAGCAAAGGTCGAAAAGAACTATTTTCTAGGAGAGTATGAGCCCTTATGAACCCTTATGAAGTCCCTGCATTATTAACTATAAAAAAGGATGGAAGTTGGAGAATATGCATAGATAGTCGTGTTATAAACAAAATCACAGTGTGATACAAGTTTTTTATTCATAAGCTAGATGGCATGTTGAACAAATTACATGGATTCAAATAGTTCTCTGAGTTAGATTTGGAAGAATAGATACCATCATATTCAAAGCAAACCATGAGATGAATGAAAGATAACATTCAAGTCTAATGAGAGATTGTATGAGTGGCTGGTGATGTCATTCGGTTTATCAAATACTCCCTATACCTTCATAAGGTTGATGAATCAGGTACTGAAACCTTTCATTGGCATATTTATAGTTGTATATTTTGATGACATCCTTATTTACAACAAAAAGGAGAGGAAACACTTAGGGCATTTGAGAGAGGTACTAATAGTTATGCAAGAAAATAAATTATATGTCAACATTAAGAAATGCAACTTTGTTACCAAGAAGCTGCTATTCATGGGACATATTGTGAATGTGAAAGGAATCCATATGGATAAAGTAAAGGTTAAAGTCACTAGAGACTGACATGCTCTAATTAATGTTTATGAACTTTAGAGCTTTCATGAGTTAGCAACCTTTTTCAAGCTATTCATCATGAAATTTAGTACCATTGTAGAACTTATAACTGAGTGTTTGAAGCAACGCAAGTTTCATCAGGGAGAAGATGCATAAAATAATTTTGTCATTGTAAAAGTAAAGCTTTGTACAACTCCAATCCTAACCTTACTGAATTTTGAGAAGCTGTTTGAAGTGGATTGTGATGCAAGAGGGGTTTGAATAGTTGTTATCTTTTCATAAAAGAAACAACCAGTAGCATTCTTTAGTGAGAAACTCATAGAGGCCAAAAGAAAATGGAGCACTTATGACAAGGATTTTTACTCAATTGTGTGTGCTTTGAATACAAGAGAGCATTACTTGGTAGGTAAGGACTTTATTTTATATTCTAACTATGAGGTGTTGAAATATTTGAATAGATAGAAACGAATTAGCAAGGATATGCATGCTAGATGGTTTTAGTTCTACAGAAACTCCCTTTCAAATTGAAGCACAAGTCTGGGGGTATATAACAAGGTAGTTGATGCCTTGAGTAGAAGAGCAAGCTTGCTGGTCACTTTGAGTAGTGAAATAATTGGGTTCAAACAGTTAAAAAAGTCTTATAAGTCTGATGAAGATTTTGGAGATAATTAGCGACAGTGTTCCCTTTGGCAACCTATATAAGACTTTTACCAGCAGGATGGTTACTTGATGCATGGTAATCAACTTTGTATACATCCTAAAACTTTGTCAAGGGAAAAGGTGATTCGAGATTGGCATGAGGGAGGATAAGCTAGACATTTGGGAAGAGATAAATAGTTGTTGCGATAAATGAGAGATTTCATTGGACACACCTAATTAGAGATGTTACCAAGTATGTTCAGAGATGTTATACTTATCAAACTACAAAAGGGACGATCCAAAAATATTGGCCTTTATATGAATTTACCTATACTTGATAATATTTAGGAGGATTTATCCATGGATTTTGTGCTTAGATTTCCTCGAATGCAAAGAGGCGTAGATTTTGTATTTATTATTGTTGACAGATTTTCTAAGATGACACACTTCATCCCTTTCAAAAAGACTTCTAATGGAGGTCAATATGGCTAGACTATTTTTTAAGGAGGTGGTTCATTTGCATGGTATATACAAGACCCTCACTTCCGACAGAAGTAACAAATTCCTTGGTCATTTCTGGAGATTCTTATGGAGGTTGTTTAATTCTGCATTAAATTTTAGTAGTATAGCTCATCCTTAGACAGATGGTTAGATAAAAGATGTGAATCACACTTTTGGTAACTTAATTCCCAGTATTTGTGGAGACAAGCCCAATAAGTGGGATGTGGTCTTGTCTCAAGCAGAATTTGCCTACAATAACGTGTTTCTCCATTATTTATTATCTACATCAGGATAACACAACATATTTTGGATTTATCATACTGCCAAAGGAAGGAGGAACTAAAGAATGTTGCAACAAACCACATGGCAGAATAACTTATGGAGAAACATAAGAATGTGAAGCATAAACTTGTGGAAGTCAATCAAAAGTACAAGCATGTTGAAGACAAGTATAAAAGAAAGCAAACTTTTGAAATTGGAGATTTTGTATTGGTATTTTTTTGGCATGAGAGATTTCCAATTAGGACTTACAACAAACTACAACCAAAGAAATACGGGCCTTATACTATCAACAGGAACATTAATCTATGTTATTGATCTTCCTATTAGCATGGGAATTTCTAATACTTTTGATGAAGGTAATTTGTCCTTTTATCACTCTTTTGATTAGCTATTGTACTAGAATCCTAAGCCTAATTTGAGGTCGAGTTTTTCTTAGGTGGATGTAGAGAATGTTAGTTTTGAGTTTATGGATAAGCAGAAGCCCAAATAGGAGCCGAAATTGTGGGTTTTTACTAATAGAAAATAATGGATTGTAACTTTTAATCTGCGATAAGTTACGGGGCCCATTATATGAAAAAATACCGATTTTTGAGTTTTATAATGTCCTTATTTTATTAAATCTGGATGATCCCATTTCAAACTTTAAATTTGGTTATTTAGGCCACTAACATACCATTTTTAATTTTGAACCTTATTTTTATAATTATAATCTATTTGGTTTTATTTTATTTTATTTTCTTATGTGAAATTATATTTTTTGAGATATATATATAAGTCTTTCTTTTGTTGTTTAGAGGCATTATTGCTTTGCACACATATTCCATTGCATATGATGCGTCAAGGGCATGATCAGGCAATTGGTAGTGAATTAGTTATATTTCAATTGTCTTAGGATTCGTTAGGGATAAGAAACTTAAATTACAATTGAGATTTTCAATTTCAATTATAATTATCTATAATTAGAATTGTGTTAGAATTATAATTTTAACGTTTGTTTCACACAAAAAATTAAAATTGAAATTGAAATTGAATAAAAATTGATGATGATGGAAGTGACGATGACAATGATGGTGGACCATTATTGTCGGTAATAGCGTTAGGGAGGTGGTATTGGTGGTAGCGGTAGATCGTCAACGGTGGTGGCCGACGAGCCATCGTCATTGGCGGTGGAGATGGTAGCAGTAGACCGCCAATAGTAGTGGTGATGGTGACCCATCATTGCCAGTAATGACGTTGTGAAATTGTAATTTTTATAGGTTGAGAATGAAATTATAAAATTATTTTTTTAATTATATTATAATTCCATAGAATTTTAGGTAAAATTTCAATTCTAATTTTAGGTGTATGTCAAATACTAAAATTGAAATTATGACCTTTAATTTTAATTTCAATTCTAATTCAACATTCCCAAACAAATCCTTAATTATATTATTTCACGAAAAGAGTTCACAAAAATCTTTCAAATGGCTTTTTTTCTCTTATTATCCCTTTCAAAAAAATTAGACTAACGTCAATCTTATTTATCAATGGCAATTTCCTTTGATCAATAATCCTTTTTAATGTAAAGTGAGGGTTTTACCATTTTTTTTATTTAGTCCTTAATTTAACTTTGGTTGGAGTGTGTTAATTTTTTGCTAATTTTTTGTTTCTCCGAAAAAGAGTATTTATTCATTTTTATTTAGGAATTATATATGTTTTTTTTTTTTTTTTTTTAGAATTTTTTTATTAATTTTAAAGATAAATAAATTTTGGCGATTGTTTTAATAAATCGGCCAAAATGTTTTATCTTTCAAATTAATAACAAAATTCACAAAAAAAAAAAAAAAAAACATATATAATTCCTAAATAAAAATGAATAAATACTCTTTTTCGGAGAAACAAAAAATTAGCAAAAAATTAACACACTCCAACCAAAGTTAAAT